>BQNB010158589.1:0-15015 GCA_026074375.1 Tanacetum coccineum
TTCTCATGTGTTTCTCTCTCTAAAAACTAGCCCAAGTCCAAAAATCGACCTCGTGTTATGATATATGATATACCACATTGTGAGATATGATTAGAATGTTATAGTTGTATTTTGATGGTTTTATACGAAGATTAGGCATGTCTAGTCTTGTATTCTTGTAATCTATAGTTTCTGATATAAAATTCTCCTTTCCACACAAAAAAAACAGTTTAATGTATAAGATTGAGGGGGTGTTTCTTTTTTCCACTAATCCCTCTTATTGGGTGGGTGGTGGGCTCAAACACCTTAATTCCTCTTATTTCATACACACATCAAAACCTTCATCCACCCATTAAAAGGCTAAATAAGACAAACCACTTAAATCATATAAGAAAAGAAACAATCCCTTAGTGTCTCAATCAAAAAAATTAGAGTGTACAAATCATTTTCCATCTTTAAAGATTGTCGTCAATAAGACCTTATTTTCAATAAGAGGCATTAAAATTTTACAACTTTGGTTTTAAGGGCACACTTAACTGCATACGAGTTTAATGAAGTTCACCTAATCGCCAGCTCAAATGATACTCCAAGTAACGTATCAAAATTCATCAAAAAAAATTGAATAATGAATGAGGTTCCTCATTTGACTACGCGTGGATTGAACTTGAGGTACATATAAATGTTCTCGTCCTTAGAACCAACTAAGGTATACGTTATAAATGAACTTATTATCGGTGATCAACATTATCAATCGTTGGTGTGTGATATAATAAGGGACGACATGTACTTGGTATACAATTAGCCTTATAGAGGTTGTCATGACCATAAAGTGTAAAGAGTTAGGTACAACATAAAGAAAGTCGATTTTATTGTAATATTACGTTGCATAACATCTTCTATACTTTTTGATATAATATGAACTTATAAGTTGTAACTATAGCTCCTAGAATAGATAAAATGGAGGCGGCCAAAGTCAGTCACGGAAGGATGGCTAAGACATGCACGCGTATCCACTAGCTATTTTAATTTTATAGTCTGTCCATTTTATTACTTTAAGAAAAGAAAAAAACATATACTTAAAATAATCATAATTATTCATACACACACGACACATGTGCTAATAAATTGTTTCTCAATTGACTAACTAAAAGAACATTTCAATTACGCAGTATAACAACTTAATTGCCTTCATTCTACAAAAATCATGAGAAATCTTAACCGGGGATCCCGTTTTGGAACCTGTGTGGCTCTTCCTCAACGACCACAATTTCGTAAGCGAACGGGGGAGTTCAGATTTGTGATACAATCCATTACCTATTTCACAAAATTACTCCGTTTTCAGCCTCACAAGTATGTTTGCACTCGGTAAATATGTGTCCTAAGACTAATCTATAGAGAAATCTCAAACGCCCACCCCTAAACTACATTCTTTATGTCAAAAACATTTTACTTGACAGACGTGTATTGCTCAGTATGATGTTATTGTAAATAACTGAAGTAAAAAATATATGTTAATTTTCACAAAATTGTCGGGTTTTATATAATATGCAATTTATTGTTAACAACTAATGTTAAAAGTATATTTTACTAGATCTACGAACTTGAATTTACGTTGCTTAGATATCCTTTCACACAGTCTTAGGCGCAGGAGAGGTGAAATTTTTGCAAATAAAACATGAAATTACAGTCCTTCAAAAAAGAAAAATTCTCATGTTTGTTTTTTTCATCTTTACTCGTTTAATCTTCATAACTCTAGTTTGACCAAGACTAAACTTTCCATCAGAACCTGTCAACTCAACCCATAACTCCCAATCTATCGCTATATAAATACTCCACACAACTTCATCACTCTCATAAAATCACATTAACACAAAAACCAACTTCAACCTAACCCATCTTTAAAAACTCACTTTTTACCCATTTCATCACCTAATCTTCACAACCCATCAAGATCTTCCAAATGGGTACACCATTTCACATAATCTTATTCATGATACTCTCATTCTTAACCTTAACTTATAGTCAAGATTGCAACACATACACATTCACAAACAACAATGTATACTCAACATGTGTCACCTTACCTAGCTTAAACTCGCAGCTACATTGGACTTACCACCCAAGCAACACCACAGCTGACGTGGCGTACCGCCAACCTGGAGTCTCAAACTCACAATGGGTAGCATGGGGACTAAATGTTGATGGGCCAGGTATGGTTGGTACACAAGCACTTGTAGGCTTAGTATCTTCAAATGGGTCAGTTCAGGCGTATACTTCTTCGATTAATGGTTATGGGACTGGTTTGCAGCCTGGTGGGTTAAGTTTTGATGTCACTAGGATCAGGGGTGAGTTGGTTAATGGTGATGTGGTTGTGTATGCTAGTTTGAGTTTGCCTGGTGGTAGGACTAGTTTCGCTCAAGTGTGGCAGGTTGGCCCAGTTAGTGATGGAGCTCCAGGGGCTCATCAGATGGGGTCTGCTAATAGGAATGCTGTTGGAAGAGTTGACTTTGCTACTGGTGAAAGTGCTGCAGGTGGTGGTGTTGGTGGTTCACTAAGGCGCCGGAGAAATGTGAGTTTTTTATTTTATTTTTTATCATGATTGAAATTAAATTTTGGAACATGCCCACATGGTGAAACCAATAAAAAAATGCAACTTTAAGTATGATTTGGGTCAATTACTGGTTCATGCATGTGTGCAAGTTAATGATGAGTTTTAGGCAAATTCTTTAATAAAATTTGACTTTTTTTTCATTAGCCTGTTTAATTAAAAAAGGAAATATACATCTTATAAAGAGGTAGTTGATACTAGGCTGCAAGTATGTAGTTTCTTTGAGTAATTTGAGTTCAAGTTTGATCTGAACTCGATATAAGTAGATTTTATGACCCCGAGTTGATAAGAAAAATATACGGAATAAAGATCAATACATATAGCAAGTCTAGTTTCCGTTCAAGGTTTTTGAGTTGTGTGTATGTGTTCACATAAGTTTTTGGTCTATTTGGTGTACATTAGTTTATCCTATGGAACTCAGTTTTAATAAATATATTCAAGGTATATTGCTCGTTTACTGCCCCGATCAATACACCGACACATATTTTAAGGATCTTGAAATTGAATAGTGGGATTATCTTCAAATGGCTTTTGTGTTAATGGCGTAATTGGTTTCATAATTTGACAGACTCATGGAGTGTTGAATGCTGTGAGTTGGGGAGTAATGATGCCAATGGGAGCCATGGCTGCAAGGTATCTTAAGGTGTTCAAAGGAGCTAACCCTGCCTGGTTTTACATCCATGTTACTTGCCAAGCTTCTGCCTATATTGTCGGTGTAGCCGGATGGGCAACTGGAATCAAGCTTGGTAGTGATTCCATTGGTATCAAATACAACACTCACAGAAACATCGGGATCGCCCTATTTGTCCTAGGAACTCTTCAGGTACAAATCACCATATTTCTATTTACTCTCGCAGCTAAAACCACAACTCCAACTGATATATTTGGTTTGTAATACTAGGCGTTTGCACTGCTCTTGAGGCCAAAACCTGATAACAAATACAGATTTTACTGGAACATCTACCACCACAGCATGGGATACACTGTAATCCTCCTAAGCATCATCAATGTGTTCAAAGGGCTTGATATCTTGGACCCCGAGAAAAAGTGGAAAAAGGCTTATATTGGCATACTTATATCTTTGGCAGTCAATGCCGTTATCTGGGAAGCTTATACATGGATCCTGGTTTTGAAAAGGAAGAAGGAAGACACAAGTGCACATTTAGGCAACGCCTTCAACCAGTCTGCATAGAGGCGAGACACGTGGCTATTTGAAGGGTTCCATGGACCCTATTATGTTGAGTTACTTACATTCTTTGTTTTAATGACTTGTTGGGGGGAGAGAATTGATTTTGGACATGAGTTGTAATTCTTTTGGTGGTACATATATGTATTAACATTTGATAATGCATAAATTGATATTTGACGAAAAAACAAGATCAATACTAGAAATCTACAAATCTAAACTAAGGTTCAAATTTAACTCCAGGAGACGCAAATCATGTTAGCAGCACCATATGATGAAACAAAGATAAGTCAGGAAGGCTAAATCTAATGAAAACTATCAGCTATGCCTCATATCACAGTAAAATAAATATGTAGGCATTTCTACTTGGTGCAACAAACTAAAAGAAGGTACCAGACAACTAGTTTAAGAGAAGATAATCATTATTGATATGAGTTTTCTTCGGATTGCTTCAACGTCGAGCATGGTTGACCTTTCAGCTCAAGAATCGCAATTACCTTAACCACTTCAGCTTTGTCTGCTTCAAATTGTTCATCGGCTGAAGCCCAGTAAATTTTTAAGCATATTATTACAGCAGTAAGAGTCAAGAAAGAAAGCAAAAATTTATACCTTTTTCCAAACTGAAGTCGCTAAAAAACCGAATGAGTTTGCTTCTATTTGCAATTAGCACACTCACAATCTCTGGAGGCTTTTTCTGATTAGCTACAAAAAGCTAAAGAAGGAAAACAGATTACACAAAGGTTAACTTTAGACAAGAAATTCGAGTAAAAAAATGAAACGCAATATTAAAATAGATTTCAAAATTACCTTGAACACATGGAAAGCTTCTACCTGTATGCTCTTATTTGAATCCTGGAAAGTCAAATAATGAAACAATGGTCGATTAGCATTGTACAGATGTACAAAATTTCAAGTTAATAAAACAAAATAGAAATAATAAATACCCTAAGAAGATTCATGAGAACTCTCATGTTGTCCAATGAGCACACATATCGAACCATCACAGAGCTATTTGCACGATCCAGTAATACTGATCCTAACAGCTGAAACATTTTGCAGACTTTCAGCCAAGATAATACTACAATTAAAGTTGACTACTTGAGACAAAAAGCATGCATTAAGGGTGCTTGTAATGAAAAATCTATTAAGAGGTCAAAGGACCGATAACTAATATTAAACCTTTATGGCACTCCTTCTTGTGATATAGTTGGGAGATTCCAGCAATTTGTTGTACTCCTTGAAGAACTGCGCCCAAGAAATAAAGTTAAGAAATGATACCAAGAGTTAATAATACATAAAAGAGTGGTGAGCGTCAAAACATAATATGGAGTGTAAGAGAAGCAACACTTGCCCAATCATAGTTTTTAGAAAGAAATTCAGCTACAGTTGACTTATGCCTGGTCAATAGCTCCTGAAGAAAGATGAAAAAAACCCTCATCATTTTGGCCAATACCAGCACTATGACAAACATAATATGTAAATTTCATATGCATACAAGATATCCTATGAATTGCTTAATACAGCAGTTATAATATCGGTACAATTGGAATAGAGTTGCTGAAACAAACTATACAAGCAACTGAAATTTAAATGATATAGGAAAACATGATAGTCTCACTCAAGAGTATAGCCTTTTATATTAAAACAAAATAGTTATCTAACATTTAAACTTGCAGAGTCGTGCAATATTCAATTGCTGATCAGAGGCACCCACTTATATATCTTTTTATTGACAGTGCAATTGTATTTAGTTGGGGCAATTACATCTATATCCTTACTAAATTTCAATATTACATTAATGTCCTTCTCACTTTTGTAATTACGTCAATATCCTTCCCAAACTTTTGTAATTACGTAAATATCCTTCGCAAACTTTTGTAATTACATCTATATACTTCACAAACTTTCAAATTCTCGTCTATATCCAAAAATCAACATGTTCTTTCATCACTCGAGGCCAAAAAGTA
Organism: Tanacetum coccineum; assembly: GCA_026074375.1. Classification (NCBI taxonomy): domain Eukaryota; kingdom Viridiplantae; phylum Streptophyta; class Magnoliopsida; order Asterales; family Asteraceae; genus Tanacetum; species Tanacetum coccineum. Next base: position 5,741 of record BQNB010158589.1, read on the forward strand.
TATATGAACAAATAAATATATACGAACAATATGTTCTTTCATATCTATATCCAAACCTGTGTAATTACATCATTATGTTCTTTCATGACTCGATGCCAAAAAGTATATATATGAGCAATATAATTAGCAAAGACGGTTGAAGAAAGGTATCAACATGTTGACTGTGCCTGCAACTTTTCAAGAAGTTAATACAGAAAGAGGTGCATTATACTTACTCTAAATGTTGCTGCAGCATCTGATGCTTTGTCAAAACTTGGATCTTGTACGTACATGAAGAACTTTTTTATGTGATCGGACTCCAAAATATATCTGTGAAACAAGAAAAAGATGACTAAATTTCACTTACAGATATCAAAAGAAATAGTAATTGACCTGAATTTTAAGAACCGTGCAATGAATCAGCTTATATGACTTGAAAAGGCAGAACAGAGATCGATACAAGGATACAGTAGACAAAACCATACTTACTCAAGGTGTCACTCCTCTACCTAGGGTTGTGATACATGAATTTAGAATGAAGATACCAACCACGTAAAACAGAGTTGTCACTTTCAAAACTAACGATGACTAATACTATAACTTCAAAAGCCGATGGTACCAAATCTATGACTTCATTACAACTTTTCAAACCCACACTCTTACAATCTACCACGTGTTCACGTGGAAACAAAGTTATACACATTAAACAGCCAGGCAAAAATTTAAACATAATAAGATACAAGATGTTGACACTGATACTTACTTTGCAGCAACTTGATGCCTAATACATTCTCTTAAAATTGCACCATATGCTAAAGCAAGCTCCAAGTCATCACAGCTGGAAATTATACATATTTAGATTAAACTTTGGAGTCATTTAAACTTAACGCAACGTGTGTTCTCAACTCAAAGATCAAAAACCAAACCACAGGTAACTATAACTATCAAAATAGGCAAAAGAAAATGTGGAGTGAAATTGAAAATCAGAAAACTAAGCACATGTGCTATCTCCCGTGAAGATGCTAAATAAAATGTCAGGGGAATTTAATGAAGTTGTTTACAGAATATTTAACAATTAGATGCCCGAATTAGCATGCGCTAAAGAAAAGTTAAGCTGCAATACTCTGTCAGCATAACCTGGACTCTCAAAGGGATATTAATTAGGAATTAACACGTGCTTTTGAGGCTTGATTTTGTAGGATTGCTAATAGAGACTAACAGATAATTTCTTTTACTTAAACAGTCTTCTTAGAAGAAACCAAAAGTTGATAAGTCTATCAAACTAACTATTTATTCAGTTTAAATACAAAAGTCAAGACATAATGTTCGCAGTACTGCAGCTTACACCATATATAACTAGATATAAGATATCTAATGATGTAACACAGTGCTCACCCAGGTAGCAGCTTATCCAGAATGTCGGTATTGCACTCCAAATAATCAGAGGCAACACATCGTCCATTTGCGCGTTGCCTCTGCAAATTTGCGATCACATGTGTAATATCTTGGCGTGTCTGCAGGATACCAAACTCATTGCTTTACAGCATCGAAAAGAGAAATATAATATTCCTCGAGTCAGCCTTCAACAGACTTAATATAATTAGATAAACCCCATCCCCTTAGTCCCCACATGTATATATAGTTAATATGTAGTTTACGGTACGTACCCCAGGGTCCAAACTAGGAAGAGAAGCTATTAACATCCGAAATGTGTCTTCTTTGAAAAACTCCTGTGTCAGCTTCGCACAAGCGTCTTCTACTGGTTCCGAACGCTCATCTCCATATAGTACTGTCCTCATTTCGAAAATGACTTTTCTTATTTCATCAATCTGCATCATGAGTACAAATTTCAGAAAAACCCAATGTCCCGTTATACAGACAGCAACTTCAAGAGCACATACAATCCTGATAGTTCCAAAAGACCATAACTACTACACTAAAGATGTTTAAATAACTTTTTGGCATACAATCTAAAGAGGTATAGATTAACCAACAGTTTATTAGCATATTCTATTTTTGGCATACTAGTAAGCACTTTTGAGTGTTTAAATGGAGCCAAACAGCTTATGCTTATAAGCTTACTTAAAACGGCTTATGCTAAATTATAATATGCTGATGAGAAAATCCAAACTACAGGTCCAGCATTCTATTATCGGCTTATTTAAAATGGCTCATACTGTTAATTTTGAGAAAGTACTTGGATGCCAACATTCTACTTTGCTTCATAAAGTTAATTTTGCTGCCTCTTATACCTAAAGATCATCATACACATAGCCTATGTAACTCTTATAGTGGCTAACAAATCATCTGTATAAGAACAGACATAACTTTTCAGATATTGAGAAGCTATAGCTTCCCAGTTATAATATACGATTTTTCATCCTGCAAGCTAAATACTGAAACAAACAGCCCAATGTCTCACTATTAAGCATTCTCTAAGTCTTATACCAGCTAACAAACATTGGTATAACAACAGGCATACATCGACCATTACATCAGATTTTTTATCACATGTTTCATCCAGAAAGCTGAATACCAGCATGACATCCAGTTAATACGAACATAGATACATGTATAACCGCGCATGAGCATCTCATGAAATACAAAAGTCCTTTTCAGTAATTTTGAGGCAGACACGCAACCCTATATATGTGTATTATGCATAAAGAGCATTGCTATATCCACCTACATAATCTTCCTACTCATCCTCCTACCCACACAATCACATAACATGTGTCATGCATTAATTCTCTCTCTTAATTTAGATGATTGATCATTCCACTTGTCACAATCATGCAAGTAGAAAGATTTGTAGGCACAACTAGTAGGAAAAAATATCATTTTCCATGCATAAAACATCAGCCATATATTGAAACTAAGATATTGAATTTCATATTGAAACTAATAATGTGTTATTTAAATATACGCACTAAGGCCAGTACAAAAGTTCCTTGTTAACTCTACTCTAGCCACAGTCCATTATGAACTATTCTTCTTTGGGTTTAGGCCATACAATAATAACATAGTTTCATTGAACTTCCATTATTGTGCATAAATGTACATTATTTCATTCCATATATGCTACAAAGATATCATACTTTTTACTGCGTGTGAGAGGCATTATAATAATTTTTAGGGTGTATTATCGTTATATCGCATGAACCCTTCTTTGAAGTAACAAACTCACAATAATAACTACATGATATACCTTAAATTCTAGCACGTAGGTTCTGTAAAGCTTATAATAACTAACAAACAGTCCGTAAATCTTCTCAAGTATTCATAAGCTATATAGGTCAACCATTACATCATATAACTAGTTCACGTGTTTGAAACCCCAACTACCCACGCGAAATAACTATATTCATCAAAATCACTCAAACTCTATAATATATAAACATAGGGTACTAAAGTCGCCTAAAGCCTAGAGATAAAACTAAACGCAGAGGCAAATAACGGGACCTCAAGGACGGCACTGCCTAGAATTTCCTATTGCACATACATCGAAACCCTAACTTACGCGGTTAAGTAAACAATTCCTCAACTACCAACACAAATGATTAAATTTATATATCTATACCTTCTCCTTAAGCTTGGCTTTCCGAACAGCGGGATTGGGGTTAGGTTCGGTATAGGGCAACAAATTACGAAGAAAATGAACAAGCTCGACAGGTGTACGAGGCCTGGATTTAAAGAGCCCCTTCATTGAAGATGATCTAGATAACATCGAACACTTCACTCCCGTAATTAGGGTTTTCGAAGATGGTGATTGTGGTTGATGATAATCATTGGGATTTAAATGTGGATTTGTATATAATTTTGAGTGATTTTAGGGTTTGGATATGTATCAAAAGAATTTGAATTTGGTTTTTAATTTGGGGATTTTTGTTTTATTTTCCATCCATTTAGTGGGAAGGACACGTTGGGTTGATTTTTGGTTGAGTTTTGGGGGCACGCGTTCTAAATGATGCTACATACAACTAGGGTGAGTAAAACTGAGTGCGGACCGGCACGGTCCGAACCGGACCGACTGGACTGGACCGAACCTATTTCGGCCATGTTTTTCTTTATTTTTGTCTTCGGTCTGGTTTGGTCTTACAAAAAAACCCGGCAATAATGCATTGTTGGATCGGACCGGACCGGACCATTTCGGTCCGGTCTTCGATCCGGTGTTTTGGCCAAGGTCGGTTTTGGTCTGGTCCGGTTTTGTTTGATCCGGTCTGTTTTCGGACCGTAAGCACCCTACATACAACGGATGTAATGGACCGGTGATTATTTGATTTAGACTAAGTGTCACGTCTGCGTCACGTTACTTTTTTCCCACTTAACTTAATCAACATAAGTCTAAAACAGTTGTAGCAGTAACTTACATTAACTTAACAGTTTTGGAACCCCTCATTTTTTTCCATTTTTTTAGAACAGCTAATACTTCATTAATATAAAATACAAATACAAATTACAATGATAACAAAAAAAACATACGAAATACAAAAAAAATTGCGATAATTAAAAATACAATATGAAATATAGAAAAAACTACGTCGACGCTTATGGGAGGGATATTTTGCCCGGATAAGATCTTTTTGCATCTCGATGATCTCGACATCTTCTGGAGACAACCCGTCGGTTCTTGTTGCGAGGAACCGCAATTTGTTAGCCGTGTTTTTATGTAAAGTGCTGGTCATTATTATTCCCGAGCCTTGTATAGGAAAACGTAGTTTACGGGAATTCATTTAAACTAATTGGGCCTAAGTGTCGGGCTAAAGCTCATTAGTAAGCGAGTTACGGCTCATTAAGGCCCAACATAAACCCTAAGAGGCCAAGCCTCCTTTCAAGTATAAATACCCCTCCCTAGCTTATTAGGGAGAGTGTTACTTCTCATTTTCTCATAATAGAAGTCACAAATTTTCTCTCTTTTATTTTTCTCTCTAAACACCTCTTTCTCTCTCTAAGATTTTTCTTATTTTGTATTTTGAGGTGATGAAATGATAACCTAACATATGGTATCAAGAGCCACGGGGCAGGTTTAGTGGTTTCGTTGTGGTATTTTTGAGCTTATTTTTCATTCGATTTTTTTGTTCGTTTATCTGCGTATCTTAAACGTTAATGTTTTTTCTTTATTTGCGTATTTTTGTTGTTTTATTCTGTTTCACGTGACATTCTTAAACTTGTCACGGTTCATCATTTAGTTTTTTCATATTGTTTTGTTTTCAAACAACTTTCACATGACTATGTTTTGTGATCTGGGCTTATTAGTCTTCGCATATTGATCTTTGTTTGAAATCCAAAAAGTTAAAAACCAAAGCTTAAATTTTTTTTCTTTTTTTGTTCTTTCAAAACAGCTTCGTTCCAGCTTATTTTTCTTCTATATTTTTTAGGTTATTCTCTCCCTTTTTATCAGCTTTCTTAGCTATTCTGGTTGTACTTTCGAGCTTATCTATATGGTTTTAAGTTGGTTTTAAATCAAAAAGCTTCAAACTATAACTTTCAAATCTCTCATAGCTAAAAGGAGGTTAATATACGTAGCTTATTTGTTAGCTTCTTCTTGTGGCTTATTACGTGTAAAAGTGCTTATTTCGAGAGCTTATTTCTGGGTTTGTTTGTGGTCCACGGTTTGAGCTCAAGACAAGAAAGAAAGGACAGTTTTTTGTGGTTATTCGTTTGTGCACAAGACAAGAATAGTACATCGTACGTTTTTGTTTCCATCCTAGGCGATTTATTCACAACAGTTAGGCGAAGTAAACCTCAACTGTTAGGCGAAGTAAACATTTGAAAGTGAGGCGAAGTAAACGTTGAAGATAGGCGAAGTAAACAAAAACAGTAAGGAGAATTATACACGTTTCTAGTTCGTTTCGAGTTGTTTCGGGTTTTTCGGTTTCGAGTTTCGGTTGTTCGCGGGTCTTCTAACTTATATCATTACGATCGTGGTCCTTCTACGATCATCGTAGTATATTTGGTTTTTATCGACGATAACCGTACCACTTCGCGAGAAGCTAAATACATTCGATACCATTTTAAGAAAAACTCAACGAAGAAGACAAACTAAAATGGAGGGAAACGTTTTCTTTTGATTTCTATTAAACTAAATTCGACTTTTGCAACTTTAGTCCCTAGACTTCAAGCTCAATTCACACTTCGTCCTTTGTTATTTTGATAACCCTCAATGGTGAAACTATTTTGCACTTTTAGTCCTTAGAGCCTTAATTAACAACCGTTTAGCATTTAACTTGGATTTCAATTGCACCGTTAGTCCTCGTTTGTGCTTTAATCAACTGTTAGTCATTTTAAGCTCAAAATTTTTCACCATTAGTCATTTTAGCTCATCAATCGTTAACAAGAGACTACATCCTGGCGTGCTTTGTTCTGACTTGTTTGTGTGAGCACTCGTATAGGTGACAATTTTAGTCACCTATGTTTCAATAACATTTGTTGGTGTCTTTGAGGTGTTAGTATTCTATGTACCTTTCCAATTTCCTATATTAGTGTTCACATATGGTATGATTGTGATAGATTATAGCTAAAAAAAAGCATAATATCAATATCCCTGCGTACTCGTAAAGAGTTAATGGTTTAATCTTGAATAGTTAAAACCCAAAGCAGAGGTGCATCACGAGTCAACTCGTTTAGTATTTATGTATTACATATGATTTAAACACGCTAGGGCTGCATGAAATTGATTTATTTATTGTTTTATTAGAAAATTATGGCAATTATATGCAATACTTGCCATAAATTATGAATAAACACCTAGAATCAACACGAATGTTAAAATGATAAAAAGAAGAATAGATTAAAATTAAATGTTAATTAAGCTGCCATGTTATTCTATTCTTGTTTTATCTCGGCCTTAAGACTCACGCAATCATGCTATATGATGGATGTGGCGATCTAGGTACTTTAGCAGAAAACCTAGTGAGAGTCTTTTGGTTCTCCAATTGGGGAAGACTCTTTTGAGAACTCGAGGCATTATATGATTTACTGCTTTCATTATAAGAGTTTGTCTTCAATTATAATCTAATTTTCTGTCTGCTTTGATTTGCTTATATGTAATATGCCATGTGATGCTCTATATTTGCAAACAAGGTCTTTATGAAACTCTTAAAAACGGACTTATACTTATAGAGAAATTTGGATTAAACATGTCTAGTATTAAGCATACTCCTTGTGACTTGTTATGTGTTATTTGCGAAACCGGGGTTTTTGGACAAATTTAATACGGACATTAAAACTATGAAATTTGATTTCTTGTGAAGCTTTAGTTTTTATGTGCGCAATATGGGGTTGAATTGATCTCTAATCTTATCCCGCCCCACTACATGCTTCGGCATATGAGGGATTTATTGGAATTACTTGTGTTTTCGGACACAAATAGGAGTACAATATAGGGTTCGATCAATTTGTAATCCCACCATACTGGCAACTATAAAACTAATGTTAACAAAAGGGGTTTTTTAACATACCATAGCATCATTAGTCAATTGGAAGTACGACTCACCCATTATGAACAAACTATAAGAGAAGTTTAAGGCTGGCGCAACTAAGGTTCCCCAAAAGAAGTCAGGTTTTTAATAAGCTTCGCGCTGACCTGTTTCTCCGCTTCTTTGTGCGTCCAAAATGGAGCTACCGAGAACATTTGACAAAATGATGTCTATAACAAAAAGGTTAACAAAATGTTTTCTTAACTTTGTGCTACAAGTTGTTTTGCATGCTTCCTGTATACGTTTTTGTCACATTTATATGTCTACCCTTAAATGAAATTTTAAGTTTATGCCAGCCAAAACTAGAACACGTGCATTTGGCTTGACCTCTCTGGTCAGACCTCAGGGCCTTGCCAACCCATGGCGAATTTTTTCATAGGTCAGATCTATGTCAATTTTCGCACGTTCTTTTTTGGTGGACTTAAATCGAGTTACCTGGTCAGACCTCGGACCTGAGGCATAAGATGAGACCAAATATGCTTTTGACATTACTATAAGAGTTACTAATGTCACTGGTCTCATAAATCTAAGAGTTGGATTCCATGCAATTAACGCTCGTCGCTTACCTCTTGCCCCACTTGTTTACACGTTGGTCAGACCTTCTGTAATAAGTGGGAGGTCAAGTTGGATCTTAGTCTTATTAGTAATTAATTGGGTAGTTAATTATTTTAAGAATTTAATTATCGACAATACTAATATTTGAACTTTTTCTAATTGTAGATGACAACCTCGTCAGCTAACAATTCGGTCTTCAGGGGTTTCTTCGAGAAACAAAAACTGATTGGACCCAACTTTATTGATTGGTATCGACAACTTAGGATTGTACTATCAATCGAGGATAAGTTGAATTACCTAGAGCAGCCACTTCCTCCTGCTCCTGTAGCTCCAGAGGGTCAGCAAGTTGCTCCTGAAATCATTGCAGCTCATAATGCATGGATTAAAGGATCAAAAGAGATTGCTGGACTCATGCTCATGACCATGGAACCAGAGATCCAACGAAATCTGGAAAACCTCCATGCTAATGACATGCTAAAGGAGTTAAAAACTCTGTTTGCTCAACAAGCAGAGCAGGAGCTTCTTCAGACTACGCGAGATTTTTATTATTGCAAGCAGGAAGAAGGGCAGTCTGTCAGCTCTTATGTTTTGAAAATGAAGAGCTATATATAGACAATCTAGAGCGTTTGGGGCACCCCGTGACACTTGGCCTTGCAGTGAGTCTAATTTTAATTGGTCTACGCAAGGAATTTGAAGGTTTTGTGCATAATTATAATATGCACAGCCTGGGGAAGACAGTTAATGAGTTGCATGCTATGTTAAAGCTCCATGAGCAAACTCTGCCCAAAAACAACGCTCCTGCTCTACATGCTATTCGAGTTGCTAAGGCCCAGAAAGGGAACAATAAGCACAAGAAACAATAACCCCAATTGGCTGCTAGGGGACCAAATAAAGGGAAGGGAAAAAATAAGCTCGCTTATGCTTCCAAGCCCAAGATTCCCCCTCCATACAAGAGGGAAGATCCCGCAAAGGACTCCATTTGTCATGAGTGTAGTGAGACATGTCATTGGAAGAGGAAATGTCCTCAGTATTTAGCCGAGTTGCTGAAGAAGAAAAAGAACGCAGTCTCTGGAGCTGGTGGTTTAGGTATCTTCACTATAGAACTCAATACTTTCCTTAATAGATCATGGATCTATGACACTGGTTGTAGTACTCATATTTGTAATACAACGCAGGGTCTAAAGGCAAGTAGGAAACTGAAGCCGGGGGCTCTTAGCTTGTACGTGGGTAATGGTCAACGTGAAGCTGTTGAAGCAATTGGCG
>BQNB010158590.1:0-15014 GCA_026074375.1 Tanacetum coccineum
TCTGTTTTGCGAGTTGTGCAGATGTAGGATCTCTGGATTACATGTAATCGTTTTGAAAACCATTGTTATAAGAACGGCCAAATAATCAACATGAACCAGCCTCTTGAAAAAGGTCTTATACCCAGTTAGGACTATGGTGCCTGCCACATGCAAACCTGGATATAGAGGGACTTACTGAGACATGAGGGGGCATTGATTCTTTTAGATATTTGTTTCACTTTACTCGGGGCTTACTACACAACGTAATTTAAACGATCTACTCTAAGGCATAAATTTACAACCAAAACAAGTGAATAGAAAGAACCTTTAGACGTTCATGGCTTCACCAACATTTTTCCCATCCTTCTTTCTCCGCCAATCGTGACCATCTCTACGGAAAAAACGAAGGACCCTTACTACCTATGTGGTCCCCTCTTTCATTTCATTTCAATTACCCACAACCGTTAAGATAAAGATTTAAATAATTAAATTTCCCCTTTTCATTTCATCTTCTTTACTCCGAACCCTAAAAACCCTAATTGTCAAAAAATGTATGAAACCCGTTCTCTGGGTCGACAACACCGTTGGCAGCAAAATAACTCTGATCAAGATGACTATTATAAGCACCAGGTTGAATATAGAATGTATATCGAAGCACATAGCAAGTATAGAACTATATTACTATCTTAAAGGGGTTCGCGGTCACACTGCAACCATATATAGCGATTTTCTAGTTGAACTTGTAAAAAAGATGGATTCGAAACGACGTTTTGGCTTCGTAAGAGTCTTCATAGAAACAGGCAACCCAAATCCAATTTCAGTTTTGATACGATGCTTCAATGCTTTAATTAACGGATTACACGATGGGTTAAAGCGGTTTGAAATCAGATATACTGACAAAAAACCTAGATTTTTTTTAAAGTGTAATTAACGGGGGTATAGGGAAGAATAGTTTGAGTTACTTGATAATCCGGTACAAATAATTTGATTGGTGTACGGCTTGGACCGGGAAAACTTTGAGAGGATGCACTTGTGGTTTAACACATTGTCGACTTGTTCTTGCACCACAAGTGCATCCTCTCTTTCCCGGACGAAGCCACAAACCAATCAAAATGTACTAGGATTATGAAGTAACTCAATATTCTACCCTATAACCCGTTAATCAACAATTAGAAAAAAAATCTAGGTTTTGTTTTAGTATATTCCATTTCATACAGCTTTAACCCATCGTGTAACCCGTTAATATTAGCATTGAACCAGCGTATCAAAACTGAAATTAGATTTGGGTTACATGTTTTGTATGAACACTCTTACAAAGCCAAAATGTCGCTTTGAATCCATCTTTTTTACAAGTTTAACTATAAAATCGCTATATCTGGTTGCAGTGTGACGGCGAACCCCTTAAGATAGTAATATAATTCTATACAATGGGTATATCTATATGCTTTGATATCTCTTCTATATTCAGCCTGGTGCTTATAATAGTCATGATCATAGTGATTTCGCTGCTTAAGGTGTTGTCGACCCAGAAAACCAGTGTCATGCATTTTTTTCACGATTAGGGTTTTTAGGGTTCGGAGTGAAGAAGATGAAATGAAGGGGTAAATTTAATTAATTAAATCTTTATCTTAATTTCTACTAGTTGTAGCTCCCTGTCATGTTTTTGTTTTGGGTTCAAAATGCAGAACCCTTTAACAAAAAAAACGAGAAAACAAAAATACAAAAGAAATGATATGTTGTTGTTGCAGGTTGGAGGCGACACAAAGCGAAGAGGAAACCCTATTCTAAACATGCTTTTTATGTGGAAAATTACAAATAAATTGATTTTAAGGCCCAACTCACAATAATTAATTTTCAAATAAGCCCAATACCAACTCAGTAAAATGTTAGTTCTGTAACACTATGTTCTCGAGTTCGAGTTAAGAAAGAAAATGGAAGAAAGTGAAAATGAAACAGTCCATATTGTGTTCTCGAGTATTACTTAATAAAGGAAATGAAAGAAAATGTAGTGTTATTTTGATGATTATAGAATGAAAGTGTTTCCTCTCAATTTTGGAAGGAAATTGTTTCCTTTCATTTCCTTTCCTTTTCTTTATTGAAATAACTCAAGAACACAGTGTAAGTTTTAACGCATCAATCTTTACTATGTTATCATGGAAGTGAATTTTCTGTATGTTAATTGGTTTTTTTTACGACGTCACAAGTTATGAAATAAAAGTTTTATAGGTTGAATTCTAACAAAACAAATATTAAAATTGACCAATTTGGTAATTTTATAAGTATTATTTTGTTTTAAGTAAAGAAATTTAAAAAGTATGTAATAAAACGATACGATATATGAATGAAAACGATTAGATGAACATTAACGAATGCATAATCGGACGTTCACGAACATAAATGAACTGACGGAACTTTTGTTCAAAACACATAATTTATTTGAATAAGCAATCCCAATCCCATAACACCCCCCTTAAAACTGTTTGTGGTAATTAGATTTAAATCTTAAAAGTGTAAAAAACTCACATGTGACAAGAGTTCCCATCTTTTACTATTTCGAGCTTCTTTTTTCTGTTATTTTCGGCGTCCTAAAGTCCTAACTGATTAACATTTGTTATCTAAATGATGAATATTTATTTTTTAGACAAATGATAAACAATGTGATTTTTTTTCGAAAATTAATGAACATTATCAAAAGTAACGGATGAACTGATGAACATTATCAAAAATAACTAATGAACATTGTGTTTTTTTTTAAACTCATGAACAATACTAACTTGAACTAATGAACATTATCAAAAATAACTGATGAACATTGTGTTTTTTGGAAAACTGATCAACTGAAGAACAATACTAACTTTTGTTCAAAACATAAACTAGACTAATGAACTGATGAACATTATCACAAATAACTGATGCACATTGTGTTTTTTTAAACTAATAGAACTGATGAACATTGTTTTTTTATAAAACTAATGAATTGAGACAGCATCAAAAAAGCACATTGTTCATCGGTGTTCATGTTGTTCATCAATATTCTTCAACAACATACTTTGTTTATCAATGTTTTTCATCATCAACTTGCGTGTACACCATAAACAAATTTCCACCGCATAAACACATACAGATTTAAACTTAATCTAAATAAAATCAATCAACAATAAAAATTAATATGGAGCTCATACTTCATAAACGCAAACGGTCAATACACCAAACACCAAATTGTTAACTTTCAATACTGTCAAATGCATTCCTCATGGTTGTCGTCTTGCTTTTTCTCTAGCGTTGAAGACAGTTCTTTGCAAGGTGGTTGCCCAACCCGATTTTGTTGATGCATGGGTCATGTTGTTGCTTTTTTCATGATGCACGCTGCACGTGTGTAGGCCCAAGAATAGACAAGAACATAGGTCCGGGAATAGAAAATCATTGCAACAAAGATCTATCGTTAAGTCATTGGCTACATGGGGAAAAGATGATGGTATTACATCGTTAGTTAAAAAGTATATTAGATGGTTCCGCGCTGGGGTCCTTTGGCCAGGGTGGAGATGATTTTCTGGAGGAGAGAGCAACGTGCAACACCAACTACATGAAAGACAAACATCATAAGTGTCCTTCGCAAGAGTTACGAGGGCACTTTACAACCAGTGAAAGAGCCTACCATCCCCGTTGTAGCCTCCATACGTGAATGATACTATTAAAGCCTTAGAGGTTAAGCATCCTCATAAGCAACCCCCATCCATGGCTAGCATCACATTTTTTGAGCCTCCCCCTTGATATAAGATTGGGATAGTGTCTTTGATTGTCATTAAATCGTTGTCTAAAAGGTACTTCATACGATAGAGATGGTTTGAGGGGCACATACATATCTAGATGCATATGTGAAGAAGAGGGGTCTGCTACTATAAGAATCTCTTAAAGGACATCAAATAACACTCATTTCGTTAATAATTCAGTGGTTAGCGGGGAGGAGTTCGCCTATTTTTGGCAAAGTTTGTTGCATCTGCTCGCTCTTTACTGCTCTCTTAAACCAATAACTATATTCGACCTATTTGCAGATGGCAAGCAAAATTGAGACGTATTGGTTTCCAAGCCAATGCCATGAAGGTTGGTAAAGAAATGTCAAATGTACCATAGTGATTTTTTAATCTGTGGTCGGATTGTCAGTGGCACTGAGGTTGTATATACTTAGACGTTCAAAAGCGTGTTGAGTGAATATCAATAAGATGATCACATGTCAGATGCATAATGAGGATTCCTCGAAATGCAATTTAATCTTGTGGATAGATCGGGCATCCTCCACGATGTTCGATGAGGTTCCTTCTATTCTTGTGGCTGAATTTTTTATATGGACAGGCAACAAGATTGTATTTGGAGACACCCATTGGGACCTCTTCTTTTTGCTCTTGTATTGCACTCGCTAGTACATAAGATCAAAGACAGTTGCAAGCTACTTCTTCATGCTGGAATCTTGGATGATGAACCTTATAGGATATTCAGAAGAGGTGCTATGTGTTGACATTATAAAGGCGAGTGTCCAGGTTTGGGTGTTGAACTTAATATCAAGAAAACAGAGATATGTTGGCGCTCGTGTAATGGTTTGAAGCTTCGTGAGGGTTTATTTCATGTCGATATTCGGAGGCCGTCATCAGATGTGAAGCTTCTTGGGGGAGTGTTAGTAGAGACACATATTTTATTAGTGGTTTTCTATAGAGAGCCGGAATGTTGTTGATTTGATGAGTCTTCTTCCACTGTTACATGACCCGCAGAGTGAGCTCCTTTTGCTTCAATCATGTATGGGTATTGCCAAACTTTTTTCGGTTTAAGGACTATGTCAACCTGAACACATGCATGGCTCTATCCCTTTCGCAACATAAAGCCCGGTTCTGTGAAAAGGAACATGGTTCTATACCCTCTTTCAAAGCATTAAAGCCCGGTTTCCTCTAAAACATGGCTCTATTAAGGGGGCTTTATTCCCAAATCTGTAGTAGTGTCCCCTGCTCTTCCGCTGTTGAGATAGAACTATAGAAGCACTTCTTGTTTGAAGCATAACATGAAACATAATCAATCAAGGGGAAATCGATAACACTAAAATAATAAGCTGGGATGTTTAAGGATTTATATGTCAATTACAGGATAGGGTCATTGCATTATAGGGCACGACAAGGAATAGAAACTTACATTTGTATCTGACGGGTACATATAATTCTGCAGTGAACCATCATATGCTGCATCCCCGTCATATGTTAGCACATCCTTCCAGATATAATTTTGTTGACTTGAAACTATAGAATCATCCTTGAGTGTTTGCTGATACTGATGTAGTCTCTCAAAGTCAGTTGCACCATTTCGCGATGTGTTTAGTTGATCTTGAGCTATATCTAGCACTATTATAATTGATATCAAGTTAAGACGTTGATGTATAATAAGACTACCACGAGCAACACAAAAAGGAGACAAACCTGGATATTGTAGAGACACGGAATTGTCTGAACCATACTGGAACTCCTCAAATCCACTATAGTTTTGCTCATTATATGTGAATCCTAAGTCATCTGGATACTCGTTCTCGTTATAGAAAGTACCATTATCTTTCACGTGTTCCAAACTCAACTGCTTCTGAATCCTCTTCAACGCCTCATCAAGTTCTGGCGAACTATTGATTTCGTCAATTCTTTCAGTTAGACTCGAGCGACTTGCCCCATTGGAATTGGTTAAAACAACTGGACTACCATCCAAAAATCTGGGACCAGGTGTGCTGTTGTAAGTTTCATCAAATTCACTTGCACCAGCAGACGAAGCTAGCTGAGTGGCGTAGTTGTTGGAACTCTGAATGATGTTAGAAGACCCCAAAGTCAATGCTGAAATGGGTCCAGCACTATGCTTTCCCTGCAAAATGTGAATACTAATGACATCTTATAGAAGCTCGAAACATATATAACACAAGTCTATAAAGGCATTGTATAGTGGCATTCATCTAAACTTTAAGTAACGTCAAAAAGACTTACTATAGTTGTATCTCTGTAATGAACTAGGACGATATGCTCCATTGCCCTGCCACCAAAAAAATCAGAAACACAAGTCTATACAAGCTTAGTATGGATAAGTACATTTACATGTTACTAAACATACAACATGCCAGAAATCAGGGGAGAAGTTATACTTATGGATTTAGCATCCAATAACAACGCCTCAGAAGATGTGGATTACCCTCACTATGTGCATAGTAGCAATTTAAAACTTCATCGTTTCCAACCTACATAGAAAGGGTTGCAACATTAGTAAATATGAAAGTCTGCTGGAAATCATAGAGAAACCTAATTGTGTTGAGGAACGCGGAAAATAATTAGATAAATTTATTTCTGTTCTGTTTTGCGAGTTGTGCAGATGTAGGATTAATCGTTTTGAAAACCATTGTTATAAGAAGGGCCAAATAATCAACATGAACCAGCCTCTTGAAAATGAAGGTCTTAAACCCAGTTAGGACTATGGTGCCTGCCACAGGCAAACCTGGATATAGAGGGACTTACTGAGACATGATGGGGCATAGATTCTTTTAGATATTTGTTTCACTTTAATCGGGGCATAAATTTACAACCAAATCAAGTGAATAGAATGAACCTTTAGACGTTCATGGCTTCACCAACATTTTTCCCATCCTTCTTTCTCCGCCAATCGTGACCATCTTTACGGAAAAAACAAAGGACCCTTACTACCAATGTGGTCCCCTCTTTCATTTCATCTCAATTACCCACTACCCTTAAGATAAAGATTTATATAATTAAATTTCCCCCTTTCATTTCATCTTCTTTACTCCGATCCCTAAAAACCCTAATTGTCAAAAAATGTATGAAACCCGTTCTCTGGGTCGACAACACCATAGGCAGCGAAATGACAGATGACTATTATAAGCACCAGGTTGAATATAGAATGGATATCGAAGCACATAGCAACTATATAGAACTATATTACTATCTTAAAGGGGTTCCCGGTCACAATGCAACCATATATAGCGATTTTATAGTTGAACTTGTAAAAAAGATGGATTCGAAACGACGTTTTGGCTTCGTAAGAGTCTTCATAGAAACAGGCAACCCAAATCCAATTTCAGTTTTGATACGCTGCTTCAATGCTTATATTAACGGGTTACACGATGAGTTAAAGCGGTTTGAAATCGGATATACTCATAAAAAACCTAGATATTTTTTAAAGTGTAATTAACCGCGGTGTAGGGAAGAATATTTTGAGTTACTTGATAATCCGGTACAGATAATTTAATTGGTTTGCGGCTTGGTCCGGGAAAACTTTGAGAGGATGCACTTGTGGTTTGACACATTGTCGATTTGTTCTTCACCACAAGCGCATCCTCTCTTTCCCGGACGAAGCCACAAATCAATCAAATTATTTGTACTAGGATTATGAAGTAACTCAATATTCTACCCTATATCCGATTTCATACAGCTTTAACCCATCGTGTAACCCGTTAATATAAACATTGAACCACTCTATCAAAACTGAAATTGGATTTGGGTTACCTGTTTCTATGAACACTCTTACAAAGCCAAAATGTCGCTTCAAATCCATCTTTTTTACAAGTTTAACTATAAAATCGCTATATGAGACGACGAACCCCTTTAAGATAGAAATATAATTCTATACAATTGCTATCTCTATCTGCTTCGATATCTCTTCTATATTGAGCCTCATGCTTATAATAATCATGATCATAGTCATTTCGCTGCCTACGGTGTTGTCGACCCAGAGAACCAGTGTCATACATTTTTTTCACAATTAGGGTTTTTAGGGTTCGGAGTGAAGAAGATGAAATGAAGGGGGAAATTTAATTAGTTAAATCTTTATCTTAATTTCTACTAGTTGTAGCTCCCTGTCACGTTTTTGTTTTGTTTTAACAAAAAAACGAGAAAACAAAAATACAAAAGAAATGATATGTTGTTGTTGCAGGTTGGAGGCGACACAAAGTGAAGAGGAAACCCTATTCTAAAAATGCTTTTTATGTGGTAAAAAATTACAAATAAATTGATTTTAAGGCCCAACTCACAATAACTAAATTTTCAAATAAGCCCAATACCAACGGAGTAAAATGTTAGTTCTGTAGGTTTTTAACGCATCAATCTTTACTATGTTATCATGGAAGTGAATTTTCTTTATGTTAATTGGTTCTTTTACGACATCACAAGTTATGAAATAAAAGTTTTATAGGTTGAATTCAAACAAAACAAATATTAAAATTGTCCAATTTGGTCATTTTATATGTTACATTGTATATAATCTGATTTGCTAAACACTTAAAAAAACTGAATATCTTATTATTGCGATATCAAACAGCATAATCAAATCCAAACACCATATTTTATAACCACGTTTTTTAAGAACTGATTATGTGATTACTCATTTTTCAAACGCATAATCTATATGAATAAACAATCTCAAACACCCCCTTAATGGTTGTGGGTAATTGAGATGTAATCTTTTAAAAAGTGTAAAAAGTGTGACAAGTGTCCCATCTTTTACTATTTCCAGCTCTTTTTTTTTCTATTTTCATTCCTAAAGTCCTAACTAATGAACATTTTCTATCTAGCTGATGAATATTTATTTTTGAAAAATGATTATTGTGCCTAATAATGGACTTAATGATTTGATTGATTGATTTAAAAAAATGATTGGTGAGAATTTGGAGAGAGAATGTACATAATACAAATGTACAAGTTATTTATACATTAGGCATCATGCATTTGAGGTCTAAATAGCATTACTCTTTATTTTACTACCTCCGTCCCACATTAAGTGTCCACTTGACTTTTTCAAAGTCTTTTTTATTCAACTTTGACCTTAATGATTTCTTCTTACGTTATATGATACTTGATGCAAGATATATGAATTGATAGAGTTTTGAATATATTTTTCGTTGGTAGAATTTTCGTTCAATATTATATAACACAAACAAAAATATTTATGGTCAAAGTTGATAAGAAAAGACTTAAAAGATTCCATTGTGGACACTTAATATGGGACGGAGGGAGTATTTTTTTAGACAATTGATGAACAATGTGATTTTTTTTCGAATACTGATGAACCTTATCATAAATAACTAATGAACATTGTGTTTTTTTTAGAAAACTAATGAACAATACTAACTTGAACTTATGAACATTATCAAAAATAACTGATGAACCGACGAACATTGTGTTTTTTAGAAAACTAATGAACTGAATAACAATACTAACTGGTGTTCAAAATAAATTGATAAACAAGACTGATGAACTAATGAACATTATCAAAAATAACTAATAAACATTCCTTTTTTTTAACTAATAGAACCGATGAACGTTGTTTTTTTAGAAAACTGATGAACACGACAACATCAAAAAAAGCATATTGTTCATCGGTGTTCATGTTATTCATCAATGTTCTTCAACAACATACTTTGTTCATCAATGTTTTTCATCATCAACTTGTGTGTACACTATAAACAAATTTCTACCGCATAACCACATTCAAACTTAATCTAAATAAAATCAATCAACAATAAAAATGAAAATGGAGCTCAAACTTCATAAACGCAAATGGTCAATACACCAAACACCAAATTGTCAACATTCACATCTGTGAAATGCATCCCTCATGGTTGTCGTCTCGCTTTTTCTTAAGTGTTGAAGATAGTTCTTTGCAAAGTGGTTCCCCAACCCGATTCTGTTGATGCATGGGTCAGGTTGTTGCTTTTTCCACGATGCACAATGTAGATGTGTAGGCCCAGAATAGACAAGAACATAGATCCGAGAATAAAAAATCATTGCAACAAAGTTCTATCGTTAAGTCATTGGCTACACGAGGCAAAGATCATGGTATTACAACCTTACTTAAAAGTATATTAGATGGTTTCGCGCTTAGGTCCTTTGTCCAGGGTGGAGGTGATTTTCTGGAGGAGAGAGTAAAGGGCAACACCAACATCAAGCAGTGTCTTCGCAAGGTTGCGGATGGGTACTTTACGAAAGCAGTCAAAGTGCTATCCTCCTCCGGTGTAGCTCCATACTGTGATAATACTATTAACGCCTTACTGGCTAAGCATCCTTACAAGCCACCCCCGTCTAGCCTAGCATCACATTTTCTGAGCCTTCCTTTGTAGCAGAGATTGATAGTGTCTTTGGTTGCATTAATTTGTTTCCTAAAGACACTTCATGCGAGAGAGATGGTTTGAGGGCATAACATATCTTAGATGCATTATGTTGAGAGGGGTCTGCTACTGCCACAAATCTCTTAAAGGTCATCGCCTCAGTCGTTAATTTTTAGTTAACGTGGAGGTGTCCGCCTATTTTTGCAAAGATTGTTGCATCTGCTCCTCTTACACCTCTCCTTAAACCTGATAATGGGATTCGACCCATTGCAGTAGGTACTATATGAAGATGTTTGGTTTCCATGGTTGCCATGAAAGGTGTGGGTAAAGAAATGTCAAAGTACCTTTGTGATTTTTAATTTGGTGTCAGAGTGTCTGGTAGCGCTGAGGCTGTGTTACATAGCGTCAATATTGTGTTATAGGTCTTTTGCAATGCTTACTGTGGATTTCTTGAATGCATTTAATCTTGTGTATAGATCGGCATCACTCCACGAGGTTAGAGTGAGGTATCCCTGTATTTCTTTGTCGGTGGATTTTTATATGGGCATGCAACGAGATTGTATATAAGAGACACACATATCTGGTCTACCACTGAGGTTTGGCAAGATGACCCATTGGGACCTATTCTTTTTGCTTTTGTATTGCACCTGCTAGTATATAAGATCAAAGACAGTTGCAAGCTACTTCTTAATGCTTGGTATCTTGATGATGGGACCGTTATTAAAGATTCAGAAGAGGTTGCCAAGGTGTTAGACATTATAGATGTGAGTGGTCCAGATTTGGGTCTCGAACTTAATATCAAGAAAACAGAGATATTTTGGCCCTCATGTAATGGTTTGAAGCTTCGTGAGGGTTTATTTCATGTCGATATTCGGAGGCCGTCATCTGGTGTGAAGCTTGTTGGGGGAGCTGTTAGTAGAGACGCAGATTTTATTAGTGGGTTAGCTATGAGGAGGGAAAGGGGGGCCACAATGACTGTTGATTTGATTAAGCCTTCTTCCCCCAGTACAAGACCATGCAAAATGAGCAACCTTTTGCTCTTCGTCAATATATGGGTATTGGCAAACTCTTTTTTGGTTTAAGGACTTGTCAACTTGTACACATGGAGGAGGCGGAATTGTGTGGGTCAATCGAGAATATAGTGGTTTGTGGTGGACCATTCTTTGAAACTTATAGTGGCGACTTGCTTCTTTACCCATTCAATTTGGTGGTTTCGGTTTATACTCGGCAAAAGTGGTTTCCTCTTATGCTTTTGTGGCCTCGAGGGCCCAATCTTGGGTGCTACAAGACCACGACTTACATGACAGTGGAATATGTGGTATGGATGATGATTATGTTTATACTTTGGCTTGTCTTCGTGATACGATTACAAGTTTTGATTTTAGTGGTTTCACTAATAAGGACATCGTCCCTTCTAAAGCCCAACAAACATTGGTGAGTGTCCTTTTTAGTGAAATGGTCAAGGATTTGGAAGCCCACTTTGATGGGCTTAGTCAACATATGTCATCGGTGGAATATCATACTATCCTTAAGAATCGACTCATGATTCCATTATTTTTGGTGGATGCGATATGCCCTGTTTGTCGCAAGGCATATCTGGATTCCTTTGGGGAACATGTGGTTCATTGTAAAGAGCTCCCAGGATTCAAGTACAACACAATATGGTTATGGAAATCCTTTTTGACATATGTATGCGTGCCAGGATCTCCACCAAGAAGGAAGTACCTGTGAACTTTTTACTGACCTGTCGGATGGAAGATTCACACTCAGATCGGCTGACGTTTTGGTTTTTGGATGGATTAGAGGGAAACATGCATGGATCTGACGGTGTTTCTCCTCTCGTATGGTTAAGTAGTCGGGGTTTTATAGCGGGTCAGGTTGCTTTGAAAGCCGCCTCAAAGTGACAAAACACGAGAAAGCATGCATTGAAAATTAACACGCCTTTATTCCGTTTGCGTTTGATACCTTTGGTTTCCTTGCACCTAAGGCGGTGGAGCTACTTAGCCGAGTTCAACGGGTTATGCATAGCAATGTTATGACACCTAGATCCATTGATGTAGTTTTTAAACATATTGGTTTTGCAATCCAAAAAGGGTTAGCGGCGCAGCTTGTTGCCCATTTGTCTTCCACCACTATGTAACTCCTATTTTTAAGTAATGTTTCAAAAATTAAAACTACCTAAATTACAAATACAAATCCTGACGAAGAAGATTTCCATTTGTTTTTTTGAAACTGGATGTTTCATGTTAAGAATTCATTTTTGAAATGAATGGAGATCTTCCACTGTTTAGAATTTTCAAAGCAAAGTCATTCTTGTATTGTAGTGAAAGCATTTCTGATTTTGAATATTTGAATGGTTTTGAATGACTTTGCTTTGGTCTTCACACTTGCTTTAGCTATTTAAAGCGAAAGTTTAGGGTAACAAAAACCTACTTTTTCTTACTCGAACCACTTGAGTTAAAAACCTTTTGAGGAGTAGCTGTTTCAATAACTTGAGATTTCTTATAAAACTTACATCTTTTTGCAAAAAAATAGGTTGTAAACTGAGAGACCTTCTTCGAAAATGTTTTTGAAGATTCACCTGTGTAAATCTTCTTCGAAACACTTACCGTTGGTTTATGAATTATTTCTCGGTAACTTATGCTCTTCAAGAAATAAGGTTGTATGCTTATGTTAAGCGCGAAAACATGACTGAAGCACATAGCTTGGACATATACAGAGTTGTATCTTCCTTTAAATACAAACTAAGTTTAAGAAGTGTAATATCGAATGGTCGATCACGTCTCGATCCTTTGAAAAACATAGTGAATAAGAAATAGAAAAGGAGAAACACAAGATCTTACACGGTCCTATGATTCCCCAAAAGTCGGGTAAGTGAGCTGTCGCATAGTAAACATATGAAACCTATTTACGCTATGTTACTTACAACCAAACCCGATCACACTCCACTCCACATGTTATAATCATATATATACAAACGCAACCAACATGCCATCTTTAGTTTATGATAACTCTAGCATCAATTAACTAATTAACCTTATTTTTTTACTTTCTTTATACAAAGTCGAATAACTCTTCAGTCTCCATACCAGCTGCTGCGTCAAGTTGAGACGTGCCTCCTTCATTTTCCCAACCTCCTTGCTCGGCCTGCAAAAGTTCCAAAATATTCAAATTTAAGTAATGTAGCAGCCAAGTAGACTTCAAAGTGGTTCTGGGTTCAAGTCCGGGCGGCGAATGGGACAGATTTTTACCTAATCCACCCGTTGCACCACATATCAAAAACATAGATTGCTGTGAATCAAATAAAAGTTACTAACCTTGGCTTGCTGATATTTTTGAAGCATGCGTATGTATTGCTGCCTTGCGGGTGTTGAGTTCACCATAAAGAGCACCCTTAAAACGGCTTCGGCCAGAGCAACATCTATACTTTGCTTCCGAAACACCTTTGCGATGTCTTTATCTGCACTTTCATCAATGGAATCTAAATGAAATCCTCGTAAACCAACTCGTTTCCTGTGCCACCTCAATATGATTTTCTCCGCTATACCAACAGCCCAACAGATGGCTTCATAGTTTTTCCTTGCCTGATGACCTCTTACATGCGCCTGTCAATGATAACGATAAAACCATGAACCCGTTATTTGCTACTCTAAGTGGACATCGATGTTAAGTGACGAGTGTTTAAGGAGTGAAAGGAAGGAGAACCTGTATCTTCACTACTTTCTTGCGAAGTGTAAGGTAATCCTTGCGACCTTTCCAACCTCGATACTTCTTCTGGATAGCTAAGGCTGCATTATGATGACGCGCATTTCCAAAAGTCAACTTCGATACTGCTGAAAGCGCTTCAATTTCACTTGGAAGAATACCATACTCATCTGCACCATCACGTTCAGCAGCTACTTTCTGTTTCCTCTTCTTAAAAGAATGTGCCCTGAAAGCAGCTTGTATACATGAAGCAGCTTGAGCTGCATTCCTCACAGCAGCTATGGCGTCCTTGAGAGATAGGTGATCCTCAACCACAAGATTTTGATTTGAGATGCTATTTACTGTTCTTTCGGCTTCCACCTCAGCAGAACATTTAGCGAGTTCACCTTCTTTTAATGTAAGGGATAAAAGATGGCTAGTTAGTGCTACCTCTGAGAGATAACCTGCAAGACCCTTGTGTCCATATGTTTCAGTTATAGATTCCGGGGTTTTTCCGGTTGGATCTTGTTGACTGGGATCCGTCACTGCTCCAGGGTATGCACCAGAAGCTAAGAGTTCGGCTACCATTTTTTCCCTGTTAGTAAAAGAGATCAGTTCAAGTTTTAAGGTCTAACAGATATGCACACACAAAAAACTAAGGTGGAAAAAAAGGCAGGTCGGGCGGGCTATGTAAAACCTATAGAGATCATGCTTATAGAGAATTTGATGATCAGTGGACCATAACATGTTTAAAAAGGAAGGTTACCTTCCAAAACGTGAAGCCCAATGAAGAGCAGTCCAGCCATTAGCGTCACGGAAATTTATCCCGACTCCAGATTTAAGTATAGGTGCCAAGGCCCACACAAATCCCAACCCATAAATCATGTGAATGATCCCTTGCTCTCCTTTGGACAAGACGAGAAGGGTGTTATTATCCTGAAATTTAGATGAAAGCCACGTTTCCAACTTGTCTTTTAAAAGTTCTTCCAGAAGCCAATCGGTTGTTCTAGATGATACCGGACTGTCGTCTGTAAGAGCCTCGATGATCTGAGTCCATGAATCTTCACTACCCTTTTCTGACAAGTAACCGCAATTCCTCAGAGCTCCTACTTAATTCATTCTCTATTAAAGTATCATGCACCTGCATGTGTGGTTTATCACGATACTCGAACTCCCTGACCTCACTACAAGCCTCTCGATTGCCAGATGTAATACAAATAGTAAC
>BQNB010158593.1:0-14044 GCA_026074375.1 Tanacetum coccineum
TTGTCAGGTGGGGATCTTTATAATTGTATAGGTTTTATAATTATCATTAGTCTAGGATAATTGAATCTCCTAAATACACGAGCTCAATCACTAAGCTAGTGGTTGGCCATATTTTTGAAAATTCCTTAATACACTTATCACATTAATGTATAAGACTACTACTCATTAGAGGTGGCAAAATGAGCGGGTCGGGCGGGTTCGAGCAACGGGTTAAACGGGTAACGGGTCAAACGGGTGGTTTTAAAACTTAGGTCAAATGGGCGCGGGCCATACGGGCACGGGTCAAACAGTCTCGGGTCAAAAGGGCAAAGAATTCAAATTTTTTGGGTTATACGTTTTCAAACGTTTTTATCCGTTTTTGTACGTTTATGAACGTTTTCGTACGTTTTCATCCATCTTCGTACGTTTTCATCCGTTTTCGTACGATTTCGTCCGTTTTCATACAAATTCGTCCCCTTTCATACGTTTTCATCCGTTTTCACATGCTTTCGCTCATTTGCCTACGTCTTTTTATGTTTTCTACGTTCTTGTGTGATTTTTACGTTTTTGAACCTTTTCGCATGCTTTTGTACGTTTTCATTCGTTTTTGTACGTTTTGATACGTTTTCTACCATATTTGTACGTTTTCATACAAATTCGTCTGTTTTCATACGTTTTTGTATGTTTTTGTACGTTTTCTTCCGTTTTCTTACGTTTTTATACTTTTTTGTACGTTTTACACGCTTTTCTACGTTTTCATCCGTTTTCATATGTTTTCGTTTGAATTCGTCCGTTTTCATACGTTTTTGTGCGTTTTCATACGTTTTTGTATTTTTTTTATACGTTTTCTTACGTATTTTTCCGTTTAAATATGCTTTTCTATGGTTTTATACATTTTTTGCGTTTTATTTACGTTTTTGGACGTCGTTATACGTTTTCATCCGTATAAAAACATACAAAAACGTAAAAAAAAGTATAAAACGTATATAAAAACGTATGAAAACGCACAAAAACGTACACATGCGTATAAAAATGTACGGACATGGAAAAACGTAAAATAAGTATGAAAACATTAAAAAAACATATAAAAACGTACACAAATGTATAAAAACTTATATAAACGTAAAAAGAATAAGAGAACGTTAAAAACGTACAAAACGTATGAAATAGGATGAAAACAGACAAAAACGTACATACAAAAACGTATGAAAATGGACAAAAACAGATGAAACGTAAAAAACGTATGAAAACATTCAAAAACAGATGAAGACGGTCGAAACGGACGAAATCGTGCGAAAACGGAAAAAAAACGTACGAAAACGTAGAAAAACATACAAAAACGAATGAAAACATACAAAAACATGAAAAACGTACAAACACGTATGAAAACAGATGAAAATGTAAAAAACGTACGAAAACGTAAGAAAACATACGAGAACGGATCCTGAAATGTCATAAGTGATAGTGAAACCATCTACTAGGTAGCTCTAACTAAATTCCATTCGGCGTCTTCTGAGTTGCAAGTCAAGATGGACAAGAAGGCACGACTGAACAAGGCATCCTCTGATTTGTGTACATTATTAAAGGAAAAAAAAACAAAAATGAAAAGGCAAATGTTTCTTCCACTTACAACTGGTAAACGTAAGAAAACGTATGAAAATAGAAAAAAAACGTACGAAAACGTAGAAAGACACACAAAAACGTATGAAAACGAAAGAAAGTGTACGAAAACATAGGAAAACGGACGAAAATGTTCGAAACGTACAAAAATGACTGAAAACGGATGGAAACGTATGAAAACAGACGTAAACGTACAAAAACGGCTGAAAACGTAAAAAACATACTAAAACGTAAGAAAACCTTATAAAACGGATTAAATCAAGTGGTAATCGGGTATGTATAACTAAATAATAAGTGCCTCCTAATTCTTGTAGATAAATCGAAGGAGTAAGTCGTGTTTTCGGGTACGCGTTGATTTGCCTTTAAGGTAGAAATATTTTATCATTTCTTTTAAGGATTCTCATGACATTTGATCCGTATCTAATTGCACCTTTGCAATTACTATATATGTTGTCTATTATTTGATTCGATAACTGTTTTCTACCCTATTAGATAATTTCATTAAAACCTTGAACGCGTTTGACACATGCTTCAATTGACATTGCCATGATATGAACTTATTTGTTTTATTTAGACATGACCTTTTGTTGACATATTATGTTTGTTTCAATGTGCTATATGAACCCTTTATTTTGTTCTCATGCCCGTTCTATTAACTAGCCATGGAGGTACCATTGCCACGTCATTGAGACACCAATGGCGTGACACTATTTATGGCAGTGTGATTAGTCCACGACGTTTTTATATTTGTGTGCTCTATTATGCACTTGGCCATATATGATTTTGATTTGTAAGGAGCATATGAATGCATCATAGGTATTTTGTTCAGTTTAGTTTTGGTGCTTGGTTTAGTGTGGTGCCAACACCCCATTGCACAATTTGTTTCGATAAATCTAGAGATTGCAACTCTCATGTACAACTTGCTATGATATATATATATATATATACGTGTGTGTGTGTGTGTGTGTGTATGTGTGTGTTGGAAAGAGTCCTGCAGAGACTTTTGTAGTTGTATAGTCGAAATGTCACAGTAGTGTTAAGTGAAATTATGTAACTCGAATAGTAATGTAAAGATAATTTAAAACTAGTAATTAAAAGAACGATGACTCTGTGTTTTGAACCGATTCCCTAGTAAGTATAGGAATTCGCAGTGTTTTGTTTCCCAGGGTTACTACGTCCATGATAGCTGTTGTACAGCGGACGCTGGACAATATGACTTGAAAATTACGGAGATGAATGGGAGAGGGTTTTTGAATCCGATGTGGTATGCTGGGAAAAACACTTTGCTGCGTATGTTTAAAGGAGGAGTATTGTTTTTTGTGGTTCTCCATGAATGAGCGAACGGCGTTTATTTATAGCTAAACCCTATCTTGGAAACCAACTCAAGATAGCTGCTAATTTTTAGCCGAGTTGATATCTACAAACTATTTAAAAAAGAATGGATAAAACTTACCCACAAAGTTTAATCTCAATCTTATAGTTTGAATGGAACAGAATATTCTGGAACCTGGAAACGAACCAGCAGCGAAAAGAAGATAAGCGAAAGATGGGCGAGCTTTCAAAGAAACTGCATTCGTGTCCAAGTTCGGGCGGGCGCGCATGAGTTAAGAAGCTTCGAACCCATTTTCTGCACCCCCCCTGTGCGCGCACGTAGGCGTGGGAGCACAACCAACCTAAAGGAATTTGGTAGCCAATACCAAGATGTCCTTATACACCACTATCCACTTCCCTTTTTGGGCGATGTGGGATAGTTTTGGTTCCCAGATTTTATGTTCCACGTGTCTCACTTTGAGACACGATATCTCATTCATCTTAACTCCACTTTGGACATATTTTATCTCGTTGTGAAGCTCTCTTCGAGGAGAACGAAAATGTCTCAGGTCTATTATAAAGAGTATTAACATCTACATATGTTAAATGGTGTCCAAAGTTTGCAAAAAACTCATTTTGCAATAACTATTTTTCCAACAATCCCCCACATGAATGGAGATCGGTCGAAAACACCTAAATATTTCAGGAGAGGCAAAATTTCTGCGGTTAAGTCCTGCATAGGATAGGTAGGTGTGACCCTTTGAACCTTCCCTTGTGAGATGTACTTAGTCTCCTAGATCTGAGTAGACGCGATGTCCTTGAACTCAACATCTGTTTACGTAGACGATAATACACACTCACACAAGACTCTCACCGACCTTGTCAAGTCCTCATAGTCGTTGCCCGTCACTGGTCATGAGCACTAGCCTGTTCTGCAAGAGCTCTTAGGAATTGAGGCCCTACAATTCCCTTCGAGCGACCCCATTCTTCTCACCTATATGGTGTGATTTTCATGCTTGAATCATGTTAAAGTCCCAATTATATACAGTTATAGAAGATTTCATCTTGAATCGTTATGCTTTATGATTTCATCTTGAACCATTAAAGCCATATGTTTAACCTCTCAACAAGTCACATTGTTATAGGAATGGACTAGGAAGTTACAAGTTAAGTAACTCCCCCACATTGACGTGACTTCCCCTACATTTCTATGATTAGGTTGTCCTATTGAACCTAGATCTTGGGATCTCCAGTCAACTAGGTTAGGTTTTCCTTCATAGAAACTCATTCCTTCAAGGGCTTTAGTCCCATTCCTTTAGACGACTTACTAACTAACTCTCTGCTTAAGCCTTTTGTAAACGGATCCGCGATGTTATCCTTTGACGCCACATAGTCAATTGAGATAACTCCTGTTGAGAGTAGTTGTCGTATCGAGTTATGTCGACGACAGATATGTCTAGACTTTCCATTATACATTGTGCTTTGAGCTCTGTCAATCGCCGATTGACTATCACAGTGTATACTAATGGACGTTACCGGTTTAGGCCACCTTGGTATGTCCTCTACGAATTTACGTAGCCATTCCGCCTCTTCTTCGCATTTATCTAGCGTGATAAATTCGGATTCCATCATGGACTTAGCTATAACAGTTTGCTTGGACGACTTCCAAGAATCCTGTATGTCAGATATCCAATTTACATCACTGTATCCTTCGATGATAGCAGGATGTCTGTCTTAATGCAGTCCATAATCGCGACTGTATCTCAGATAATGAAGTACCCTAGTTATAGCTTTCTAATGTGCATTGAACACAGGATGTCTTCATAAGCATCCATAATCGCGATTGTATCTTCAGATAATATAAAGTTCCTAGTTATAAGCTTTCCAATGTGTCATTAACTTGGATTACTTCGTATACCGTGCTTCTACCAACTAACACATATGCTAAGGTCAGGAGATCCGGGTACTCGTCATATAAGTACATTACATGCAAATAATTCTTGAATAACTGCTAATTGGGCACAGATCCTACGCCTCATTTTTTAGATCAGATCAGCTATGTCAATTAGAGTTCAGCTAGCGGAATCCCCCCCGCATTATGAAAGTATTAAAGAAATTTATTGTCCACTAAATGTCTTGACTTAGACAGCAAGTCTATTCTGGTGAGGGTTTGCTGTGTCATGAACTTTAATCCAAGGATCACGCGTCAAGCACAAAACCCAGTATCCCTTTCAATCGTTTAAACTTTGTGATTTTAACGAGTCTTTAGTAGATGAGAGCATCTTGTCGTTACTGCAAACCGAAAGCCATATCAATCGACATATTAAAACCACAAAATTACATATCCACTACTTATGATCCTTGACATAAACACACTTGTCGCATTCATTAATGTTACAATCCACCTCTCTCACTCATGGCGTGGATCAAATTTTTAATGCCACTCGTTTGGGACGCTATGCTTATAAGCATTATACAATGACTTAACAAGTCTACAAAACATTGCCCTCTTGTCCAGAGCTATAAACCCTTAGGTTGTTCAATATATATTCATCTATCTAAAATATCCATTTAGAAATGCCTTTTTTCACATCATTTGGTGAACTTCTAAATTTTCTTATAGGCGGCCAATAACATAGTATCATTCTAATCGTGGTATTATTCGCGTAACCGGGCGATAAGTATCAAAGTTGTCTACAGACATGCACGTGGTCCTATATCCTTTGATTATCACCTTGCTTATATTTGTCAATGGGTGCCATCAGCTTTCAATCTCTTTCTTGAAGATCCATTTTTATAGCCTAGTGGTTTACAACTAGGAAGGTTAAATCCACGAGCTCACTCCCAAGTAGGTTTGTAAAATAGAATCTTTTCACTTTATGGCTTCTTTCCAATTGATGCCTTTTTGAGAAAGTTTACCAGCTTCTCGTAAGGTGCCATGGGTTCATTTTCCACAAAACAAAGAAACAAAATCAGGTGCAAACGAATTCTCGTTCTTAAGCCCTTGGTGCTCCTCGTGTTCAATCACTTCCTCAATCTGATCTTGGTCTCTCAACTTGGAGATCATTCTCATTCTCGTTGTCCTCTTTATCTGGAGACAACTTCTCATCTAATCTAATATGAGCTTTCCAGTTTCCTTCGTTAAACAAGGAAATATATTTTCAAAGAATAAAGCATTCCTTGATTCAATTACTGTATTCTTTTTTGTATATCCGGATTCATTACGAGTCTGTATACATGAGAAACGCAAAGCACTGTTTATGCCCTTAGCAGATCATGAATAATACAATCCACATAATTTTAGGTCCATATGTTTTGGGCCTTGGAGTTGGCACAATACCTTGGCTAAACAAGCCTCACACATCGTAAGCTACTGATAAGATGGTTTTCCGTCCCACTATAATTCGACAAGGAGTCTTTCCTTTTATTTACGAGGTAATCTTTTTAAAAAAGCAAGTAGCCGTCAGAATGGTGCTATCCCCCCACATGTCCCTCGGCTCATACCAGAACTAAAATCAACATGACCTAACCATTTCTTTTTACAAGTTACGGTTTCTGACTCTTTCGGCAATATCCGGTTTTACAAAAGGTGAAATAAAGAGACTGTGCACTCTGCTCTTATTCTATTTTTGCCCACACTTGGCGAATGGAGACACATCATTCACCATCCCTCTATCACATCGTACTACCTTTGATTTCTTTACCAAGTTGATTCTCAACTTCGGGTTTATTGCACATAGAACAAACTTGTCTATAGACTTCATCATTACTTTCCACACAAAGAGTAAACTTAGCAATCTTTGTAACAATCATCAAATAAACGTGATAAACGTACTTATGCTACACCCTTCGTGGGTATGATTTCAAATCACATATGTCTGTGTGTACATAATCATGGTGGTTCGGTTTTTACGCTTAAAACCGAATTTGAAGGATGTTTTTCCTAGTAAGTTGGCTTCAAAACAACAAGTTTCCACATTTATATTATAGATATCAATATGAAAGTTTGGTATGCGATTACATTTTAATCAAACGTACCATAGAATTATAAGTACGATGTCCCAAGACGACCATGCCACTCATTAAAAGACTCAATCAAGTAAGCAGAAGATTATTCATTTTACTTGATTTCAAATCTTGACAAAGAGCCAAAATTACATTGAGCTACTTTAAACACCATAACCATTCATAGGCATAACCCTACCTACATACATTTGATTATTAGACATAAACAACCTTATCAGACACAAAAACCAAAACAAAAAAAACCAAACTTTAGTTAACAACTCAACCCCCGACACCAGATCTTACGAATCTCCAGAACATACAAGACATAAGTCAACTTGAGCTATTTTTTCGGATGACATCTTTCAAATATAACATTCAATCCTTCACCCGGTGATAATCAGCACTTACAATTACAGAATTGCTCCAAATACAGCTTATTGTCCATTGTCAACCGCTCTGACAAGTGAAACATACTCTTAATCAGCACACACATGACGGGATTCCCCAATATCAATCCAACCAACCACCAGATCTGTACCTACCTGGGAGGGTGGTGGAGGGGGACGCTTCAGGGGGGGAAATCGAGAGGGGGGCAGCAGTACAGTCAGGACACCACGGGCAAACATGGACACGATCAATCGATTCACCATGAGGGTGTTGTCTGACGTGGATGATCATCCGGCTTTTTTTTTTCGGCAGTCATTGCTTAGCAACCACAGTGCCAGGCTGGCTCACAGTTGTAGACAATCCCCAGGAACTTTCTCTTTTCACAATCCCTGGCTTGGGGGGGAGTCAAGGGGGGTGTACACAGACTGTGCCAAGTTTGGGGGCGGGCGAGGGGGGGGGGGGGTCTGTGGTGGGAGGGATGTGAGGGCGCGGGGGGTTGGTGGGTGTGGTGGGGGCCTTTTGGGTGGGGTCTTATTGCATTATTCCCTTTGGATTGGACCATTGAAGATTGACCCCCAACATGCTCCAAACCTCATATTACCTTATAACATAAGGGATAATGTCATTTCTGAGCTAACCTGTTTCCTTCTTCAATACGAAGAAATGAATCACCCAGTCTTCAATACTCATCTCCTTTCGCTTATCAGCTTCAAAGTAGAGCTTTTTTTTTTTTTTACAAAAATCTACCCAACTTGGAGTAACTTTTCATAATCCCACAAGCAGCTTATAAAAGTTTCAACCCATAGTCATTCCCTCTAGCATGATGTCATGGCACCAATACCGCAATTCACTTGAAACCTGACTGACACACCAGCTCTTTAAATCAACCACTTGTAATCCAAAAAGCGCGAGCTACCCATGAACTTCTTCTTAGTGGCTTTGGGGTAGACGGGGGGGGGGGGGGGGGGGGGGGACAACCCCTCGGGGTTAGAGGGGAGGTGGGGGTACTTGCGGTTGTTCCAATGACAGGCCGGAGGGGGGGCGGGGGGGAGGAGGGAGAGAGCGGGGGTTTGGTCACATCATGACACGAATGCGCAGTACTAAACTGTATACCAAGGACTTGAATCAAACCAGTCAGAACATTACACACACAAACAAGACGAACAACCAAGTCTTCAACACTCATCTCCTTTCGCTTATGCTTCAAGTAGTTTTTGAATTCTACCCAGCTTGGAGGTAACTTTTCAATAATCGCAGCAGCTTGAAAAGTTTCACTCAAAGTCATTCCCTCAGCATGTATGTCGTGGATCAATACCTACAGATCTTGAACCTGACTGATTACGTTCTTTGAATCATCCATCTTGTAATCCAAAAAGCGAGCTACCACGAACTTCTTTGTACCAGCATCCTCTGTTTTGCACTTACGTTCCAACGACTCCCATAATTCTTTGGCAGTCGTGGTCTTACAGTACACGTTATATAAAGGATCTATCAAACCATTCAGAACATAGTTGTGACACAAGAAGTCTGAATGTTTCCATGCTTCCACAGCTTGTACAGCCTGTGCATTAGAGGATTGACCTTCGGCAGGAGGTTCAACCTGAGGTACAGTTTCTTTCGAGAACCGCGCAAGGCCCAAGGTGGTGAGATAGAAGAACATCTTCTGTTGCAACCTCTTGAAATTCTGACCATTGAATTTTTCTGGTCTCTCCGCATGATTAGCCACTGTGTTGGTAACCGGCGCACAGGTTGTGTTCATAACAGTTTTCGCAGGAAGAGGAATTTGAGTGTTAGTCATCCTGAAAAATTAAACACAAACAGTTAAACAAACTGTAATTACTCGGTATCTGCTTGTACCAGATCTGCTTCAAAGAAACTCAGTCTTGGTTTCAATGAATAAAATAGATCAGTTTAATATAAACTCAATCTTGGTTTACATATGTTAACTGATTCGAATAATTAAAAACCGTTATGGATCTATGAACCGCAAATTAAAATCTGTTTTTGTTTAACTGATTTCCAATGAAACTCTAACTAGGTTTCGACAGAAACAGTTTATAAATTTTAAATTAAAACCTGTTAACAATATTAATCCGATTTAACAAAAGCGTTTTAATTCTGTGTAAACAGAATCTGTTTTAAGACTGTTGGGAAACCTGCACACTTTTGTTAGTGTAAATCGAATCACAGTGAATAAATAAATTAACCGAAAGAAATTAACAGATAATTAAAACAGTAATAAAGAACGAGGCTTATGTTTAACACGATTCCTTTAAAACATATTCGCCGTCTGTTTCCCAGGGTACAACGTCCAAAGCTGTTGTACAGCCGGACTTGACAATCTGACCTGAAAAATTACGGAGATGATTGAGGGTTTCTGACCGATGGAACTACTGAAAAAACGTCTGCTGCGTATGGTAAAGGAGTATTGTTTTTCTGTTTATCTCAACTGAATGAGGAGGAGTTTTATTTATAGCTAAACCCGCTTAAACCTCAATCTTTGTCCACCAGTCGAAGATATGCTGCTAATTTTAGACTGAAGTTGATATCTACAGAACTATTTAAAAAAGAATCGATAAGCGAATGGGCGAGGTTTCGAACTTGCATTCGTGTTCCGCAGGTCGGGCGGCTCGCATGAGTTTCAGAAGCTTCGAAACCATTTTGGCCCAGAAATCTCCATTTTTCTCAACCACCACCCTTGCTCAGCTAAGCATTTAGATTCGAGTGGAGCAAACCAACCTAAAGGAATTTGGTATCCAATTCCTTAAGATGGTCTTATAAACCCCTATCCCCTTCCCTTTTTTTGGCGATGTGTGGATATTAATGGTTCCAGACTTTGTGTTCATCGTGCCACACATTTTGAGAACACGATATGGTCATGTTTTCATCTTAACGTCACACTTTGACATACTTTATCTCGTTGCCGAAGCTCATCTTTCGAGGAGAACGCAAAGCTACCAATCTAATATAAAGAGATATAAGCATTTACATAAATGTTAAATGGTGTCCAAAGTTTACAAAAACTCATTTTGCAATAACAATTTTTCCAACAATATATATATATATATATATAAATTAAAAATATAATAAAAATAATATAAATGATATATAATAATGATATATATATATATATATAAATATATATTAGAATTATAATGTAGGTACTAAGTAAGCTTGTGTTGCATCTGCTTTAGACATATGTTTACGAGCGTCTGTTGAGCATGTTCTATAATGTTTTATTTTGACTACTATTGATGACTAAACCATTGACTTTGAGCAGGTATTGATCAACACGAAGAGGTTGACCAAAAATTTTTCTTTGCATAATGTATGGTTATGTTATATTACGGTGCTTATATGTGTTTGTTGTGGATAGGTAGATTGGATAATAAATCTCATTGAGCGTACCGTCTTCAAAGAGATTGGATTTGTGTTGAATTTGTGATGATTCAAATTGTCGTTCACTTTAAGGTGACAAAGAAAATAATACGGTGATTGAGGCAGTTATTCAGCGCGTTAATTGTGTAAGTAATTGTTATGTAAAAATCGATTTTGTGGTCATAATTTAAGGATAAGTTTAGGTTTTTGAGAGAGTAAAGGTTAAGAGAAAAAGAGTTATATTTGATGGAGAAATTTCATTTTAATCACTTCATAGTTAAAAATGAAATTTGATATGGGTATTTTGAGAAGAATTTGTATTATGGTTAATATGTGGGAAGTCTATGTGATGGAATAAAATGGGAAGTGTGTCATTTTGTGAAAGAATATAGAGTTTGTTAAAATATGGAGAGTTTTTGGAAGACTTTTCTTTTTTTAGAAAGTGAATTTGTGAAATGAAAAGTATTATTGGAAAGTTAATATATTTTAAAAATATCAAGTAAATATGCGTTATTAAGCAAAAAGGTATGTGCTAATAAGCTTAAAGATTTAAACAAAAAACATTTAAGTAAAATCAAATAATTAAGTAAAAAAATATATTTTTTATTATAAGATGAATCGTAAAAATCGAATATAAAAAGGATAAATGGGAAAGAAAAGAAAAAAAAGTTATTAAAAGTGATATCAACTCTAATAAGAATATTATCCATAATTACATTGTGGCCTATGTAAATACAAAATAATATCCCATAAATTAACCCCTGCCTTCCCCCTATTGTGCTAACCCGATCCAGAGAGAAAAGAAAAGAAAGAAATATAATTAGAGTTTAAGGGTATATTCTAAAATCTTATGTTTAATTTTAGTTTTTTATTTTAATTCTAAGTAACACCCTAAGCCTGATGGATATAGGTTTAAATATCAATGAAAATAAATTATGTTTAAAAATTAGGGTTGATAAAAACTTCTGGATTTATATTTTAAAAGATGATTGTTTGAATATGTTCAATTTGGTTTCGTGATTTAATCATGTCAGTTAGGGTCTAGATCTCGTCCGAATTAGTAGCTTAATTTCTCTGAAGGAAAATTAGGGGCAATTTTAGAATCGGTCATAGACGTCAATCATAAATTAACAAATAAAGCAATTTACAACATTACTAGAGATACTACGCTCAGATAGTCCGCTTTTCCAGAAAAGTTGTCTCGCGAGTTTTTATGGGTCGGGAAGTGGTCAAAAGGGTCTTTACAAATCAGTGTGTAAAACAGTGACGAATTTCAGTTTAGTGGATTTGTTATTTTCTAAAAAAAACTTTAGACATCTAGTTAGATGGCATTAAATCACATGGAAGTTAGTTTTATATACATGTGTGTGACCTCCTTGAAATTTGTTCTAAGACGGTTGTGAAGTTTAAGTTGCGTTTTTATCTAACGGTCAAACTTTTAGGGGGTTTCAAGATTCTGCCGAATTCTGGACACTTTTGGATATAATGAATTTATAAAGGGTATATAAAAGGAATATTGACTTTGGGAGAGCTAGGAGAGGTTCATAAGTAACATAAAAGATAAGCATGGGAGAATATTTTGATTTGAAATTTGTTGAAAGAGTTTATTTGGATGACGTAAAGGAACGCGATAAAAGTGAGAATAAAATTCTGCTGTTAATCCAGAAAATAGAAGTGTAGTATTGAAGTGAGTAAATGTGTATTATAAGAGTTGTGTACAGGTATAAACTCAATTAATGAACTATGGGTACATAGCGTAAATATCCATCATTAGTTGAGGTTACATCAGAATTTGGATATTATCTTCCTAATTTATTTTATCTTAATTGTGTATTCTTAAATGTTATAGATTAAAATCCGGAAAGTGTTGTGAAGCTTTGGTTGATACCTTTAGGTAAGGCTAAGCATCATTTGAGTTTCATATCCTCTTTTATATAATGTTTTAAATTGAGGATGGAAGATGATGCTAAGTATGTTTTGGCAATGTTTTTGATTGCTAGATTATGTGTTTTTGATATGCGTGTGGAACATTATGAGTGACGTGCAGTATGAGCTTGTTTGTTGCATGATATAGTGATTGGTTTGAGGAGTTCATTAATCTTGGGTCTGATCTCTCACGGATCGTTAATATAGAGATTGATCAACTCATGAATGAGGTTATGGGTCCAAGCCTAAATATAATCTTCACCAGCTGGTCATGAACTTTATATGGGCGGTAAGTGACGTGTTGTGGGATCGGAAGGGTAACGCCTACCACGTAAAGTATGGTTATTGTAATATGGATGATTGTGGTTTTGCATTGTTTAGAAATTATAAGTATCATATGTTGCATAATTGTCCTATATAGTTTTGATAATCGCAGTAATTGGAGTAATGAAATGTTTAAATAATGTGAGATCTTAAACCTATGACTCTATCACTCAACAGTAGTAGTTAGATCTTATGGTAGCTAAGAGTAAGTGCAAAGTGCTAGTTAAGAGACCGTAGATGCAATGGATTTATTTATTGCTATTCTGTTTTAATACAATTGCATTTTCATGAAATTGATTGGATTATTTTTAAGGCAAGTCATTATTTGCATGTCATTTATTGACGAGACCTCTTTCTCATTAATAAAGACACCATTAGGTTTTGGGTATTGTTATGACACTTTGTGTCTTTGCTTTACTTTAGTTTTCATTTTAGTATTCTCTATATAGACACCATGTGTTGTGATGATATCCATTCTTGTTTACGCCTCGCGTTTCCGTCTTGGCGGGGTGTGACACTTATTTCGTTCAGTTCTAATGATATATGCGATCTTTGTTACCCAGGATATGGTGATTCCTGCTCGTTTACATATGTATATTTGATCTATCCGTTTTGTTTAAATTGTTTAGTTTAGCTCAGCCGCATTTCTTTTTTCCGCGGCAGATCATAAGAGGGAAGCTGGGTTATGAGTGAAGACTGCTTATGAGCTCTTAGTGGACCGATTTGATGATATTATTCTCATTTCGTATATAGTTGTTTAGACTTTGAAGTTGAATTTGTCTTTCGTTTAAACTTTGGAGTTGGATTTTTTTCCGCTTGGAAGTCATTATGTACTTGACTATTTCTTTCTTTAGTTTTCCTAGTGAACATTGTTGAACCATTTTATGAATATAATTTTCTGTTTGCGTTTATTTTGATGTCATAAGTGTGATATTTGACCCGTCCTCAGGTGGGGTGTTGCATATGTTGTACCCGTACATTATTGTTCGGGAAATACAATTATACAACCAAAGAGTTTAATGGTTTGATACTGTTAAACACTATGATGTTTATAACATGAATACCAGATATATCACTCAACCAGCCTCCCCACGTGATAATTTATTATAAA
>BQNB010158594.1:0-15014 GCA_026074375.1 Tanacetum coccineum
ATTTAACATTTTCATATTTTTGACCCTTTGATGAACAGTACTTTTACTGTTCATACCAGTTATAGAGTTATTTTTATAGTTTTAATTACCATAAACCCGTAAACGTCGTATTTTATTCGTTATAGCTCCGTTTTTAGCGATTCTTTTGAGCATGTTCTCGTATTTGAAAGTTCTATTTATTTATGAGGTTTACAAAAATAAATATTTCTGTCATGAACAGTAACTTTTATAAAAATAGTTTTATAAAAGTATTAATTGTCGTAAACTCGCGAAATTCATAACTCGTTCATTTTTAATTGAAAAATTACGATTCTTATCATTTTGGAATCCTAAAAATATGTATAATTTGTTAAAAATACCAAACTTGCTGTTTGATTAATTTTTATAAAAAGTTTTTATAAAAATTCTTTTATAAATCCGTTTATTTATCGTATAACTTGTTTTTACCATAACTTTTTCGTTATTAATCTGTTCGACAGGTTTCTTACTTTTTCGGAACCGTCATGAGTCGTATTATTTTATAAAAATATAAAATAAGTATATTTTTATACACTTTTGGACAGAAAGTTTGGGTGACCTTATTAAGTCCATTTTTAACCTTGTTTTTATATTTTACACTTTATAACATTACCACAAGCCTTATATTTTATTTATGACATAAGTGTTACATATAATAAGAGTCCATTAGTCCCTAATTATCCTCATATGTCCAAATTACCAAGTCCATATTAACACTTTTAATCCTTAACTTTCATAAGTAACCTTTTTACTCCAAGTTTATACTTAGCCATTTTTACATATAAACCATAAGTGTACAAGTGTATTTCTTCCAACATGACTTTATTTTAGTGTTCAAGTAACATGATTAAAAGTCCATAATCAACATTAATATGTCATTTGCCTTTCTTTTACTTGTAACATATTATGTAACTTTATAAACCCTAATTAATACATAATCATTTTTATGCTTAACCAAGAGTGTAAATCACTTATGTGTCCATTTTAACATGATGTCATTAACATCATAAGATATATAAAAGTGTACATTATGATGACAACAAGTAAAAACTCCTTTTTACATGATCAAAATCCTAAATGGTGATTCAAGCTATAATAAAACTAACATATGCATATAATGATAAATGTAAGATCATAAAGAGTTCTAGATGACCTTATGGTGAATGAAGATGATGACTAACACAATCTAAACCCTTGTTTAGACTAGAAACCAAAGCTTGCACAATATTAACCCTAGTTTTCCAAGTGAAAACCCTAACTTCTCTTTTCTTGATTAATGCTTGAAAATGGTTAGCCAATGCTTGGAAACATCTTAGAATATCTTAGATATGATGTGTATAGGTGTGTATGGGTTGTAGAAAATTTTGTATGGATTTGGTAAAGGGGTGTTTTCAAGCCGTGGCCTTATAGAGACCAAGGGAGGGATATTTTGTTGATTTTTGCTAAGTGTGAAAGTGTATGCATGCTATCTATGTGTTACTTGCACTTATAAGGGTTAGAGTGGTCAAAAGTTTGCAATAGTTAGTCAAGAACACAATGAGGGTTTTAAGGATCTTGGTTCTTGGTCAAAGAAACATGGTAAGCTTGTGTTTAATGCATGTGTGATGTACAAAGCCACTTGGTGAAGTTTGTGAGCTCCTTGTCTCCTTGTTGTTGTTTAGCCATGGGATAGGAGGGGGAAGAGGGCTTCTAGAAGTCCTTTGATAATTAACATATTGTCTAGTGAATTTTATGCAAGTTTCTAGTTGTAGCTTTTAAATAAAAGGTGTTTACTTGTATGCATTTGTGTATTGTTTTATTTTATAATGTTCAAAGTGAAACATAATGTTAACTTAAGTGAATTTAATAAAACTTTGAGTGTTGGGTACAATCGTAGGTATTTGTTGAAGCGTAGAATTATTTTTGTGGTTCCGGGTATGCCTAAACTTAATTTATCGCGAAACGTATACAATTTACGTATCCGATAAAAATAAAATGAACAAAGATCATAATTATTCTCAAAATAATTATTTAATACTTGATTGATGTAAACGCTTAATTGTTTGATGCCCGTTTACATTGAACGCTAATTTTTAGCCTACGCGATTTAAACTTAATTCATGAAATCACAAGCAAACGCGTACAACACTAAAAATAAATAGTTGATTTATCGACGTCGTCAATGATTTGAAAACACATGGTGTTATAGAGAAACTGGAGCAAAAGATTCCTCAAAATCAATACCCTCTTCCTCAGCATATCCCTTAGCTACAAGTCATGCCTTATTATGAATTACAGTTTGATCTTCATCCTTTTTGTTCTTCCATAACCACACTAGCTTGATTATAGTCTTGCCAAAGGGTTTGTCAACGAGTTCCCAGACTTGTAATCTGTTAAACTAATGAAGTTCATCCTGCATTGCCTTGATCTATGCGAAATCAGCCATTGCTTCCTTAATATTTTTCGGTTCAGCTGTACTCACGGTGAGCGAGAACATACATATTTCAGGATCTGTTGCAAGTTG
This sequence comes from Tanacetum coccineum, assembly GCA_026074375.1. NCBI lineage: Eukaryota > Viridiplantae > Streptophyta > Magnoliopsida > Asterales > Asteraceae > Tanacetum > Tanacetum coccineum. The sequence goes on from BQNB010158594.1 coordinate 2,522, forward strand.
TCGTCTTGTTTGTACTAGCTTGGATGGATTTCCATGAACTTGTTCTAATGGATAGAAGGTATGCATATTTGAATTATCAATATTGCGTGAGAAAGACTCAGTAATTTCTCGTACCGGTGTACATAAAGGATTGATAAATTCATCTTGTTGAAACTGTGTATTTGCTGCTTGATTTTCGTTGATTTCCTCAGCATGAACAATTGTTAGAGTTGTCGGTTCTATTGAAGATTGAATATTCATTATAGGTGGCGTGTCTTGTTGTTTAGAATTATCGGTGGGAGAAGAAGACTTGTTGATAATTGAAGTACCTCTAGTGAAAAATTCATCATACAGAGGACCGAATAGAAGATCCAACTCTTATTGTGACGGAGCTGTTGTATCTGCTGAAGGAGAAACATATTATAGCCGGGGCGCGTGGCCAGAGTAGTCATAATATGACGCCTTTTGTCGTTAGAGAACGAGGCCTGAAGTGTTATTATCAACAGACGTCTCAAACATCACTTTGATCTTATCAAATCTAAGATGTATGGATTCAACTATCAATCAGGTTCTCTTTTTGTAAAATTTGTATCCCTTAGACTGAGTTGAGTATCCCACCAGAATGCACGGATCCCCTTTTTCTTTCATCTTGTTAAGATTTTCAGCATCTCTGGTTAAGTAACAGGTGCAACCAAAGATGTGAAGATGTCTGATTGAAGATTTTCTGTTATTGATGATGTGATATGCAGTCTTCTCATGTGTTGGGATGATTATAGATCTGTTTTGAGTATAGCATGTGGTTGCAATTGCTTCAGCCCAAAAGAACAAAGGAAGTTTAGAAGCTAAAAGCATCGTTCGAGCAGCCTCAACTAGAGTACGGTTTTGTCTTTCAACAACGTCATTCTGTTCATGTGTTCGAGGAGTAGATGTTTGATGCTGAATTCCTTCTTCTTTAAAAAATGCATTGAGGCTTCCCATCGCGTGTAATTGTTCAATGAACATTCGCAATACCCGAGAAGAGCTACATAACTTCATGGGTGAAGTTCATCGTATGCTAACCGTCATTTGTCATGACATTGTCAAGCTCATCGCTTCCGTCTTTATTTTTCTTCATTTATTATTTTTATTCCACAATTTATGTCTGGATGAGCACAAATTAAAAGGGAATGAAAACACACAACCTGTCTCACATCTATCACTTTAACCAAATACTCTCAAGAACTCACATATGTGATTCTTATTCACTAGAAACCAAAGTGAAATGAAAAACCGAGTCATCCTCACTACTACCAATCTCGAGTCATCCACCTAGTCATCTTTACAAGAAGATTTACCATGTAACCATTCCCCACAAGTGAATTTCGCAATGAAATGCGTCTCATCTTCATATCCCACATCTTCATAAAGCATGTGTCCTATATGTCACAAGTCAAGTGAAAATTCTCATAATAAAAAGCGTCTCACACTCATAAGCATTTGTGCCTATGTTGTTAAAAGTCAAGTGAATTTCATAATGAAATGTATTTCACACTCATAAGCATTTGTACCTATGTTATCAAAAGTCAAGTGAATTTCGTAATGAAATGCATCTTATCATTCAATCATTTCCACTTTCTAGCAAGTGACGAACACAAAGAAGATATTCAATCTTCAAGTGTTGTTGAGTCATCACAATGTCGTGTCTTTTTATTTTCTTTCACCATGAAAGAACCACTAATCTCATTTTACATTTTCCACCTTTTTCGTCAATATTAACAACCAACAAAACACCTAACAAACTTATGGTCAACACCTTCCCTCTCCATTCACGCTCATCCTTCTTCGTTTATGTTTCCTCAACAAATTATCCTTATCATCAACATTTAGTTCAACCTAAAGTCTTACGACAATGTTTATCCTTAAACACCCCAAACATGAAAAGCATACATAATGCTTAACAAAGAAACCTTGAGGATTTTGGAATCTCTCAATACAACCCTTAGTCTATTCAAATCCACATCATCATAGGAACGTGTTGATCAAAATACGTTAGTACTCCTTATCCAAATGACATATTGGAAGAAGTCATTCTCATAATAATAGTGTGTCAATCAATAAACGAATTTTGTTCTCGTTTATTAAAGTCGGTATTATACCGAAGGGTGTTGGTCAAGTCTTAGTCCTTAATCACGTGTCGTTCGAACCTTATCATTGGTTCCTAAACTTTCTCATGTCTTAAATTACGTCATGATTCTTTTTATCATGGATTTAGATTGTTGTTATTAAAACAATAATTGCATGTGTCTAGATTTTAAATTTTCTTTTTTTAAATGTCATAGTTTAGAGTGCATATATCTAAGACATGCATGTCTTGTTCCCCGTTAGTGTATTGATATATATATATATATATATATATATATATATATATATATATATATATATATATATATATATATAACTATCATCGTTATTATATATATGTGCACTTTTCTACTAATGTTTTTTGTAGCACACTTCCATAGCTTGATTCCTTGGTGCCCCAAACAAGGGGGAGCATACACCAAGGGGGAGTTGCAACCGTTATGACATCTACACATTTCTTGATATGTGCATTCTACCCCTATAATTTTGCTCTTATATATATATCTTATTGCATGAATCTAACCCTTGATGTAGGTTAAGAGTTTGTAACATATTTGATCCATGGATCCGCTAAAGTAAAAATACTATGCGATGCAAGTATCATAGGAGTCAATGTATATATCTTGGGATGATTTTACAGGGTTTATAGGAGCAAGACTTCACTAGGGATGATGCAAGCTCGCCTCTTTGTTTCAAGGATTATAGTGTAGTAAAAGTCTCGCCCAAATGTCCACCTTTTTGCTTCGACAAAAGGGGGGAGAAGAAGTGGAAACAAGTAACGTATACATTTTACTATGAGTTATAGTTTACATATTTTATCATCATCAAAAGGGGGAGATTATTGGCAGAAATATTACGATATTTAATCTATACATTCTCTTCATGTTTTGGTGATGACAAACATGTAACTTATAACACATAACGTAAAGTGCTTAAGCTACTTGTAATCACAACAGGTCCCACTTCCACAACGAATGTGGGCAAATCATCAATTCATTCATAACGATCAAACATCATTCGACGTCTCAATTCTGCTTCAACAACCAAATATAAGTTTTGCACCCGACGTAAATCACTAAAGGTATGAACAAACAAACTTTAAATTTGTTGGATGATCAAAGAAATTTTTTTTGTCTTAAACATTATATTTTTATAAATGCAACAAAAGGTTTTTACAAAAATAATTAGACAAAGTATTTTTGTAAATATAAGAAATGTTTTAATTCAAAATAAATATTTGAATTCAAATTTTCTACCTAAAAACGGCTAGAAATGTTCCAGAAAACACCTCCCCTGGAAAAGACAAAAAAGGGAGCGTCTGACAGCCTTGGGTGGCCCCCTTAGTGATAAGAGGGCCGACACATGAGCTAAGGGGGTCGACCATGTTTTTTGGTCCAAAACTTTGCCTATAAATAGTGAACTGTTCCCACATATTTTTCCACCTCTTTGCACACAATTTTTCTTAGATCTAAACCTTTCTTCTAAACTTTTTTCTTTGATCACTTAACTTGTTATAAGTTTGTTTAAATGTGATCTAATCATCCATCCATTCAAATCAAATAAAACTCTCGTTATCGTCAAGATAAAAAGTTATGTAGTTTAGTTAGTGCATTCATGACATGTCTTACATTCACAATGTATAGATCGAGTCTATGTATTCCAAACTTGTGTAATAGTTAGATTGTGGTGATCATGGTGTGTATAGTAGTTTGATCATGGTGATCATCGAGAGGTTAGTTAGATCGTGGTGATCGTCGAGAGGTTAGTTAGATCGAGGTGATCGTGTTAGTGTCTAGGTGAAGTGAAGTAAAGTTGTGCGGTTAGTATTTTAGTCCTTAAAATACAAAGGGTGTGGTAGATTGGTTCTAGCTAGGATTAGAACTCGACATTTGTATTTGTGTCTAAATTGGTGTAAGCAAGTTGTCAAATGTTTTCACCGCCTAACGGGAGCTTGTAAAATAGTGAATGTAACTCTCGAATTGGGTACTCGGGGAGTGAAGTAGGGCGAAGAGGTGCTTCGTAACCAAACCACTATAAATCATCGCGTCCGGTTTGCACTTTCTTTTACTTTTCGCTTTACATATTTATTTACCTTATCGCCTTACATTTATATTTGCATTAGATTTATATGTGTGTTGATTGTTGCTTATATTGTTTGGATGATGATTGTGTCATGAACAAGAAGTTAACATTGTGATTGTGTTTATATTGCTATGACATGTTCTAGTGGATATAGATGTATTATTCACACTTATCATATTGCATCTAACTTGATGGATAATTTGATACAAAATATTTTAACTTTTTGAATGGAAACCTATTCACCCCCCCTCTACGATTTCCACAATGTTCTTGATCAAATAAAAAATGAAATGTTTATGTGTGTGAGGGTGTTCGGACGAGCAGGAAAGAAAGAGAAAGGGAGAAAAGATTTTTAGTGTGTGTGTTTTGGAATGAATGTATGTTTTTGAAATAAAAATAGGAAAAGGTATGGATGCACGCATGAGACCAAGGTCCTAAAAAATGCCTTGTGGTCTACTTGTAGTGGCCGGCTAGAATGGCATCCAAGGGAGGCTTTCTTGTCACTTTGTCTTTTGTCGAGTTACATATCGAGCATAGTTCATGATTAAAACATGACCCAAAGTTTTCTTGTGTTTTTTACGAATGGTAAAAAATATGTTAGTAAACATTGAATATTCACACATTAGGTCTTATATTAAAAATTGCTTTAGATCTAATTATGAAACATGAATGGACATGTGAAACGCGTTGTTTTGACATTTTTTAAGTGGTTTACAGGACAAACTTCTTGGAACTTGATCACACATAGATATAAGCATTCGAATGAAATAATTCTAAGAATAAAGAACTATAAAATTCTTAACATAGAAATTGACTACCGTCAACACGGTCACTGATCTTGGCGGAAAACAGTAAAAGTCAAGAAGTTGAAGGACTTAGATATAACATTATGAGACTGGAAATCCACAAGGGTTACACCCAAGGACATTCCATAGTTACAAATAACAGTCCTTAAGAAAAATGGAGTTAAATGAAAATATGGGAATAATGTTGACTAAGGCATGAGCTAGCACTAGAATAATTACAAAAAGATGCTAGTAATGACGTCTTAGTAAACATTGAAGGGGTTGAAGAATGAACAAAGAAATTAAGGTAAAGGGTCTAAAGAAAGAAGCCCTCCATAAACATTAGGCAAAAATCGGGTCAATACATATGCTATCAAAATCACATAGATTGATTTTCCTATTCAAGATAGTCATCATGGACCTAGTGATGTAATGCACAACCCTTCCCAGCTACTCAAGATATCTCAAAAGATTCTTGTTTCAATTCTCACGGAGATTAAACACATCATCTATCGACTTCTCACTCCAAGAAATGTTGATATTGAAATGGTGGCAGTTAGCTCCAGCCTCCGACCACTATATAACAACCTGTAATTTTCATCAATGTAATTATCCATCTATTAAATTAGATGCATTGTAATATCCATCTATTATATATATACCACCTTTTTACAAGGAAATTTTTTGCTTAGCTCATTATGCATCGAACTTGCACCTCTAAAGTAAACGAGCTCACTAACCTACCTATGCCAATTCGAATCTATTTTTAGACATGTAAACATCCTAATTAGTCCCATTCTATCCTTCATATCATTTTTTTACCAAGTACATTACCCATTTAACGTACCATTTACAACGTTATTTCAAAACGAACTTTAAACATTAAACGTTTATATCAAACCCTAATTATATGTAATGTACACATATAAAATGAATGTACAAGTATTCAAGGCATGTGTACAAGTATCATAGCATAGATATTTTGAAGTCATACTTCCTCTAAAACCCTGTACTGACACGTTTAAGCTTAATGTACAAATCAATAAAGCACAGATTCAAATAAGCTCATTTTACCACCATTTTTCTTCTAGTTTCTTACCATTACTTAAGCACTAAGTACAAGCTCCTAATGCACAACATTTAAACCCTAATTACCCTATTCCTAAACCCTAATCTACGTCCTAAAACCAAAAACCCTAACCCAAAACCCTAAACTAGTTTTAAAACCCTAATTTCATTTTAAAACCTAAACCTTAAACCTAAACCCTAATCCTAACAATAAAACCTTAATCCTAAACCATAATCTATCACCTTAACCCTAACTCAAATTTAAAACCAAAAACCCTAACTCGAACCTAAATTTAAACCTGACACACATCCTTTATTGCATCATTTTGAACGCCATTTTAAAACTAGCTAGCATCCAAGCAACCACCATTGACCTCACATAACTACATCACCACCAAGACACCTTCCCACCTTCTGCCATCCCTTTATTCTACAATACTTGGTTACCAACAAACACCACCCTTCGTTACCTTTCTTGGCAAACCGAACCCCCCCCACAACCCCTCCCCCTTTGCAAAAGCTACAATCCAAGCTCTCCATACTCATCAACTAGCGGCCCTTAGTCAATTCCCCACTAATCTTGTCCCAACACAACCAAGAAAACCTTGGCTACCAGGGTGTTCGAGTAAACTATATAACTCATACATTACACATACTTTTCAAACACAACTCAAATCTTCATCACAAACACAAATGGAGTTCTAAATTAGACCAAGGAGGATCAAAAGAAGCCTTAAGATCGGAATTGAAGCCAAGAATCAAGAAAAAGAACCCCTTGAAGTTGTTTTCTAGGCGTACGAACCTAAAAACACCATTTTGACCCCTTTCTAGCTCAAGTAAGCCTAAATCTTGTTCAGTAAGCTCATAATCTGTTTTAAGAGAATATTCATAAACTCTAAGATCCTATATAAACTCTTGTCAAAGCCTTGAATCCTCAACCCATTCGGATTGCGTTTTGTTAAAACCCGTAAAAATGCCCCGTTCTGAATTACTAGCTAACAATCCCTTTTTTCTAACATTGTTACGTTGAACATATATTTTAGCTTATTCTAATAAGCCATGACCTGCAAAACTCTTTTGGATTTCAAAAATATCAAAATTATGAATTTTGGACTTGATTTGCAAATGTTTTCATGCATAGGGGTATATATCGTAACTTTCTGAAATTTATAACTAGAGGGGCTGAAAATATCATTTTCCTAAAGTTATAACTACAAGGGGCTGTTTTGCCAAGTTCTAAAGTTAAAGGATTAAATTATATATACTTTATATATAAAGGACTAAATTTGTAAAAGTTTATAAATCAAGGGTATATATTGCCATTTTTGCAAACTTAAAAATATAAAATATAATATTTTTATATAAATTATAAAAATATATATTAATATTATAAGACTCGATTTTATTAAAACCCGATACATTTATCGCTATTAATCAACGATCGACACATTATAAAACAATTACGTTATATAATTAACGTAATTTATCATCGACTAGCTTTTGAAGAAACTTAAAATCTTATCGTATCACGTTACTAGGGAATTTCATGTGAGGGGTTCCATTTGGGTATTTGTTTTGACGAGTTTGCTGGGTTTACGATTTAAAGTGCCCTGACTCCTCAAACGATACTACATGGCCTCTGGATTATGATAGCCCAAACAGTGATACAATATTTCCATAAATTAATAAATCAAAGTAATACATTAAACTTTATGAAGTTTTGAAACATAAACCATCACACTAAGACTTGACATATTACCCTCAGGTTACGTGACAAGGTCGTTACTTTCACTTGATATACTTTTGCCATCAATCAAATTTCCCTGTTAAGGTGAGTTCACAGCCTCGCATTTTAATCGATTCTAAATATTTTTATATAAACCCGCGAGGGATACACGCTATTAACATTTCTCATTTCAGGTTATTTTCAACTCTATTAAATTCCATTATTTAATTTTAGAGTTTTTACGCGTTCTTCGCTTTTAATTATTATCTTATAAGTTTAAATCGCGTAAACTAAAAATCAAGCGATCATTGAAACAGACATCAAACAAATTAAATTTACATCAAGCAAGTGTTATATGATTATTAGGAGTATAATTTATAACTTTTCATAATTTATTTTTGTTGGTTACGTAAAACGCTTACGTTTCGCAATAAATTACTTTCGGTCGTACCCGGAAGCACCTTTACCCATCTACACTCAAACAAATACCCACGTTTATACCCAATACTCAAAATTTAATTATTTTGCTTCCTTATAACCTTCATAAACCGGACCTAGCATGATACACATGAAATAAATCATTTAATCCCTATTAAGTCTTTCCTATACATGTTAAACCTTACACAAAGTGGTACTTGGACCCAAGATACTAGAAATTGTCTAATCTTGGTGTCCTTGTGTCCTTGAACCGTAAACCCCCCTCCTCCTAGGAGAGAGCCTACACACTTGTGCCCTAAAACCATGTGCTCCCATGGTTTCACTTTAAGGTAGTTTCATAGTTTCCTAGTTGCTATATAATGAAAGCCCTAGCTCCATAATCCTTTTACACTTTTATACAAGAAAAACCAAAGCAAACTCTCTCTCTTTTTGACTCCAAACCCACGGCACACTTAAAATTATTAGGGTTCCATGTTAATTTTGCAACCAAGGTATTCCAAGCATTCAAGTGTTCATTCTAAGGTTACCTAAGACTACTCAAGGTGTTGGGAAGCTTGGATTCGGGTTTAACAAGGATTTATCAAGAAAACATATTTAGGGTTTTCTTGATTAGGGTTTTGATTTTGGAAGCTTGATTGGGGTTTACATCTTGTGTTCATCATCCTACTTGATTTCTATAAGGTCTATTTAAAGTTTTCATTACTCATTTACTTATTTTCTATTGTATACATATTTGTTGCATTAGTTAATCACCACCTAGTTTTATTTTAAAGTTATATAAAGTATATGATGATTTCATATGGACAAAGGACATGGACATTTAGAGGACTAAATACATGTAAGATATACGGTATAACACTTGGAAAAATAATGGTGCAAGGTTCCTAAATAAAATGATTGTAAACTACTTGTTTAATTAGAAACCCTAATTATGTCTTTATACATATTTTGAAATTCGAACTATAAACCATATGTATTATATTTTATAAAAATAGTGCTCTTTACAAGGATCGTAAGCATGTAAGGAACTCGAAAAACGGAATTATAACGAACAAGATACGGAATTTACAAGTTATATCTAATTAGCTTTATAAAAATAATTTTATAAACTGTGATGAACAGTAAAAGTTACTGTTCATCAGATGTAAAAATCCCATAAATCTAATATTTTGATAAATTTCCTTAATACAAACTCACGGACATAAAGAACTCGAAAAACGGAATTATAACGAACAAGTTACGTAGTTTACAAGATATATATATTTAATTCTATAAAAATATTTTTATAAACTGCTGTGAATAGTAAATACTACTGTTCATATCAAGATTAAATTTATAAATTTAATATTTTAGTAAATTTTCTTAAATACTAAATCCAAGGACATAAAGAACTCGAAAACGAAACTATAACGAAACGAATTATGATTTAAACAATTATATATATAATTAGTTTTTATAAAAAATAGTTATATAAACGGTGATGAACAGGTAAAAGTTAATGTTCATCAGTGGGTTAAACAAACTTTATATAATATTGAAATTTTGATAAATCATTTTATAACGGAGACTGGACCAAAAGAAACGTATAAAACGAGTCGAAAACGATAAAGATATGAAAGTTTTAAACTCCGCCGCATTACTTTTTTTTTATACAATCTTTTATAAAAAATTAATTTAATAATAAAATATCATTATTAAATATACATTTTTTACAAACATGCATTTGGTAAACGGAAATAACTTTTATTACGAGTACAAGTACACACACTTTTATTTAACAAAGTACGAGTTAATTATTGTTTTAACTTTTAAGGAATTAATAAAAACTAATAGGTGGTGGTGTAGCTATGCAACATGTGATGTTTCATTTATATGAAATACATTATACTCATACGACCTATAATTAATTAGTTGCATTCAAATTGGCCGAGTCGATTCATCTTACTTGAATTTAGATAACTCACTCCTTCACATTACGGTGAGTTCATTCAGCCCCAGTTTTTATACAAACTATATTGTTTTACAACTTTGGGGTGATAAAATGCATGTTTTTTACTTTTGACGCAAGTACTTCTTTTAAACATATTACTAGTTGGCCTAAGTAGCTAAACCCACTATGTGCCCATACCTCATGAACTGTTCAATTGCTAGTTAGCGAGCGCCGAATGTTAGTGAATAGCTCTATTTGGGATGACAACCCCCGTTCGGCGTGAGTACACTCATCATTTCGGAGGTACCGAAACCACGAACGTATACATGTCGAACCATTTGGAGTTGCGGGTTGATTCATCTACATGGGACATTTAGTGGCATTAAATTGCATACATAATGTCGACTTCCGTTCATAACATAGTGCACATCGTAATTAACTTTTGAGCTATTTATGATGTTACATGTCTTACAATGGAAATCCTTGTGTGTCAAACTTTATACATTATACTAAACCTGTGAATTCACCAACTTTACTGTTGACGTTTTAAAAAGCATGATTTTTCTCATGTCAATATGGGATGCGAGAAACATGATACATTGGTGGACATCATTTTGGAGTCATACTAATAAAAGATTTGGATGCATTAACATTTTGGGAATATTTTGTTATGTTCTTAAAATCTTTACTTTTCATGGATGAACTATTTTAAGCTTCGGCTATTGTAACAAACAAGTCTTATTTATCCAATTGTAACAATTTTAAAACGACTCCATATAAGTCGTTCTCTTATCTACGTGTTTTGATCTATGAAGTACTCGCCACAACCCATATTCCGCTAGCGACCCATTTTGGGGTGTTACACACGCTATAAACCTCATAGAAATATAAGTATTTTTCCAACTGTATGCTATCCTGATATATTATTGCCTAAGTCCCTACTTTTGCCATTAAGACCCCACTATCATGAACCATTAATTACTTTTCGGAGTAAGCGCGAATGCTGTGAATAGATCTATTTAGGATTGAAATCCCCTGTTGGTGTACCTATACTTTCTGGTAACCAAAACTCGACCTTCATTTCTGAATCACTATGTGGTTGGGGGCAAAGTGCAACACGTTGGGACAACCTACTTTTATGAGATTGATTATCTCAAGTTCTCGTATCGAGCTTAGACACAATAATACTGTTTTCCATAATAATTGTACTCATTGCAATTATTACACTTATGGGTGTATAACAACGTAACCTGCTCTTATGATGACTATTATTCACACTATTTATTATAAACCTACGAATTTCACTCAACCATTGTGTTGACCTTTTTAGCATGTTTATCTCAGGTAACTGAACATCTTATGGCATGGAGTGGCACGGACTTGAAGATGGCTAAACTGTTATCATTCAAACTTTATGTTTTCATGTAGATTTTGGGACCTCTGTTTGTAAAAACTTTGATGAAATAATGAATGATAACTTATCTTTTAAAAACGTCTCTTTTGAGTCGTTTTCTATGATTATGACTGTTGTACTATGAAATAATACCCCAGATTAGCTTCCGCTGCTATATGTCAAAAATGGGGGTGTTATAGATTGGTATCAAGAGCCACGGTTATAGAGAACAAGGTTAAAACCTTAACTATAACTACTTTTCTCATCAAAGTCCTCCGTGCCACTACATCTCCTGAATAGTATGTAAAGATACATAACTATTATACTATTATATAAATAACTTATGTTATTTACTACTGGGTTGTTAACAGAGTGATGTCTTCTCCCAACCATCCTACTTCTGATATTGAGGATGCTTTTTCCTCTAACTTTCTGGACTATGTCACAGCTTCACCAGGAAAAACTTATTCTAGCTCTTCAAATAACTCATTTGGTTTAGTTCCAATAGCTTCACCAACTCTTTCACTTTTTCATGATGACCCCTATATGAAGGTCATGCATGCATACTATGCTAAAGAATCACCTATTCCACCACCAACTATTGTGCCTCCATCTACAATGCTATCTCCAATGTTTAATCCTCAAGAATTCTTTCTTCCGGAGGAATTATTGTCACCTAAGAAACAAGGCCATAACCAATCATTCTCCTCTACTTCTGCCCTACCTCAAGAATTTGAGATGGGAGAAAGCTCTCGTAAGACAAGTCTGGAACATCACGAGGAGCAAATTGAGGAAATCCTGAATCACCTGGATGAACTCCAAAAGGCTCATGCTCGAATTGCTAAACTTCAAAGAAAGCAAATGGGAAATAACAACAAGATTGCTCGGGGTCGCTTCAGGATTGCTAATCTAGAACAAATCATCGAAGAAATCAAAGTTCGTCACCAAGCAGACAAAGAAAGTCTTCTGAA
>BQNB010158595.1:2172-13509 GCA_026074375.1 Tanacetum coccineum
CAACAGCCCATTTGTGTGCAATTGACAAAGACTGTGAAGACTTTGAAGGCCCAATCCTAGCCCAGTTACAGCCAATCTCAGCCATTGTACACACAAAACCCACTTCAAAACCTTATTGGGCTTGAAAAAGCCCAATAACCAAACCTAAACCTTATTGGGCCCAAACCCAAACCCAATTGGGCCCAATACACAAACCCAAGCCCAATACCCTTTTTACAAAACTTTAGGGGCCAAAAATGCCAAGTTTGAAAGTTGTTTTATAAAGAAAAATGAAAAAAAAATAAAACACAAGGGCTGAAATTGCAATTTTCCAAAAATCCCTTTTATTCTTTTAGTTATAAAACGCAGGGACCAGTTTTGCAAATTACCAAAACCTTCTTTGTTTTCTTTTGTTATAAAACCAGAGGGGCCATTTGTGTCACTTTCCAAAAATGTTTATAACTGAATTTTGGGGCTCGAATGAAATGAAAAGAGAAAGAAAGATGAGGGACCATTTTTGCATCTTTTCCAAGGTTTTCGTTTAAACCTGCAACCACCCTGTACCCTACCCGCCAAAACCATACCAGCCTTCCCCATGGTTTATAGCCAATACCACCTCCCTAGTACACCCACCAGCTCACCCATACCCTTTCCCCACAACCCATTACCCCTATAACCCTTCCCACTTCAACAATCACACAACCCGAAGACCTTTAATGGTGAGATGATGTACAAGGCCAATGAAAGGCTAGGATTGCTTGGAGAGACTTTGTATGCTCACAGAAACACATCCCAAGTCCTTTGGACCTCTATAAAAGAAAAAGAAGACCAACCCGAACCAATCCATCCCGTTTTTACTTTCTTAGCTTAAATTTTAATTAAGTTTGCTTTAAAAATTGTTGTACTCAGTTTCTTTTTAAGTTTTTGTTGTAATCCTTTCAGTTTTAATAAAAGTGAAGAGTTCTTGTTATTGCATTTGTCAAAATTTGAAACATAATTTAAGTAGTTTAATCCTGTTTAAACTTGTTTAAACATGTGTTAAAGTTATTAAAACTCTCTTGTAACAACATTTCACAGCTTTTACTCCACTAAAAAAGCCAAAAAACCCGAAATTATAAATTAAAGGGGTGTTTGGTTTAGTCTCAAAATGGGTCATATGGAGTCTATCATGGGTTGTAACCACTCAGCCAACTTTGGCTGAGTGTGTAGGGTTTATTAAGCCTCTTTAATTACCATTTTTAGTTTGAAAATAAGTTTTTAAGTCCTTTCTATATTCTGTCAAAATTTAACTAAGCCAAAATGAGCTTAAGTGCTCAAGCTGCTTATGCAGCTTAAGCACACTATTGTTGTGCTTGTTGTGGTTGTTTCTAGCCATTTTAAAACACCCCTTGTTCTGTCTCTTTAAGTTCACCAATATAGCCAAGTGTGTATGTATGCATGATCTTTGAAAACAGTCAACTTTAAGCCCCATATTCAGCAGTTTCAAAAAGCCCTTAAGCTCTCATACTTTGAAAATAAGCTCATTTGCCACCATTGTTTACCTGTTTGGATTTTGTTTTGGCTAAAAAGCTCATAAGAGCTTATTTCATAAGCCCAAAAAGCCCCTTAAGCCCCTGCATTAATTTCCCCTGGTGCTGAGCACCTAAACTCAGCCCACTTTTCTAGCTTATTTAGATATTAAGCACTAGGATTTTATGGCTTTTTCATATAGCCCATAGGTAGCCCTTTAATTCCCCAAAATTTTATAGCTTATCTCCCTTATAGGTTAGTCTTAAATCTAGCTTAAAGTTCACCTTTTTCTGTTTTCTTATTAAAACTGTTAATATAGCTTATTTTCTTTCCAGCTTATTTAGGGCTTAATCTAGATACCTTAGCTTATATTTAGGACTCCCCTCTCCCTATTTATCTATCCCCCTTAGTTTCTAGCTTATTTGTTGGCTTAAATCCCAAAAAGCCAAGAAAAATAAGCTCATAAGCTTATTAAGTTCTGCAGCCCCATTAAGCTCATTTTTCTAGCTTATTTAGTTGGATTCAGCTTATGCACCTTTTATGAAAAATGCTCCCCTCAAGCCCCTTAACAACATTGCTTTTATAGCTTTTTGATAATAAGCACTTAGGACCTACCTTGCAATCGGAGGGTTCCACTCAGGGGACCAATGTGTGTAATTTTCTCTTTTGTAGTTACCTTTGTTAGTCCCTGTGGTTAGTTAGCCTGTTACCCCGTTAGTCCTTGTGTCCTTTCACTGTTAGTCCTTTTGTTTTAACAACAGTTAGCTTTAGTTAGTTTATTTAATTTAATTAATTAAATTAGGTTTAAAATTAATTAGTTTAATTACTTTTAATATAAACAGTAACTTTTGGGCATTTTTATATTTTTAGAATTGTTAACTTTTTCTTTATTTAATTTTATTTTTTCAGAATTTTTATAACTTTTATTTTTTGTCTTTTTCTATTTTCTTAGTTTTAATTAGTTAATAATCTTTATAAATTCATAAAAAATCCAAAAATTAATAAAAAAATATTTTTCTTTTTTGTAAAATTTTCTTTTGTCATTTAGTGTCTAGGAAAAATATAAAATTTAGTATAGGCTTTATTTTTCTTAAATTTCAGTCTTAGACCCGTTTTACCGGGTGCGTTTTACCGTTTCTTTTCGTTTTACATTCAAACGACCTCCGTTTTTATTCTAGTTTTCTTTATTTTTCAAATTAAGTTAATTAGAATTTAATTTTGATTTTTAATTTAATTTAGCATTTATTTTCTTAATTTTTAGTATTTAGGTTTCCCGATACCTGATTTCCTGTTCACTGTTTTAATTTAGATTTAATTTTAGGATTTCAATAATTAATTATGCTTCCAGTAGTTAAGTGCTATCCTATTAAAACTAATTTTGTTCCCGTATTTTTTTAAGATCCTAATTTCCTTGCTTGTTTTCCCGTATATTAAATTGGTTTTATTCTTAATTAATTTTGTTGTTAATCTAATCAGTGTTTACATCATATATTCTTCATCATTCAATTTCTACATCAAACAAGATTACTTTCAATTGCAGCCTCGTTGGGAATACGACCGGGAATATCTCTTAAGGAATCTTTTTTTTATTGTATTTGTTTCTTATATATTTTATTTCTAAGTAGGTCTTGACTTTTTCCCTTTGTCAAGGGTGAAGAGTTTGGATTTGCCTAGTATTTTATATATACTATATCAGACGAATCAAGAGACATTAGGATTGGCTTGTGGAGTTCTTCTTATTTGTTCTTTCGATTTAGACTTATGTTCTGCTGGATAATTTAAGTCTGGGATTGATTACTTTTATGTTGGTTTATGCTTTGTGCGTGTATGACATTACTTATTAATGCAAGACTCCTTTATCTTGTGTTGCGGTATGTTATGACAAACATAGTGTCACTGTAGTTATTTTTTTCTTTTCCTTTTATGTATCTCTATAGTAGACGCCATTGTGTTGTAACGATATCCATGAAGTTATACCTCGTGCTTCCGCCTTGGCGGGGTGTGACACTAAGTGTAGACTTTTTACGAAATTTTGACATGACCCGTTCGTTTTATACAACGTTTTCTAAGGTTCTAAACCTTAATTTCAAATATTTTCCACAATTTCACCCTTTTCTGTCAAAATACCAAAACTATTTCTCGCAACGTTTATCAAAGCATATTTTCCCAAAAACAACTTTCAATATCATTTCATAAGTATGCTCCAATTTCTAAAAGTTCGTTAAAACTCATAAAACGACTAGTTTTCGCTTAGGCCCAATAAGGATCCATTAAGATATTCATATACATAAAGTACGTTTTAGGCTCAATACTAAAGCCCATTAGTAGAAATAAGCCCAAAAACTATTGATATACAAATTTAATCCGAACCACATAAGCCCACAATAAGCCACGAATTATTGGGCTTTTTGGGCCGTGAGCTTTATAAGCCCTAAACATCCATAATAAGCTATTAAGCTACGTAGTATATTCGTTTATCACCATAAGCTATTAAAATAGTCCACAAAAATACGACATACGAGGTAAAGAACCAAAAACATTTTCCTTGTACTCCTCCCATTTGCCGAGAGCTTATAAGCTCATAATAAGTCCAAAAGTGCTTAAAAATAAGCCAAATAAGTCACTAAAATTTATACACTTAAAGAGGGTTTTAAGAAGCGAGACAGAAATGAGCCGTCTACCCAAACGTAGTTTAAAAACAATATTCGAACATAGAATCACCCAAACTTCTATGTCTTTATGTTTTGATCAGTTGCAAAAATTTTAGTGTTATGTGTGTGTGTTTTAGATCAGCCGAACCAAGAGCAAACGAGAGAAAGAAAATGATTTCAAGTTCATGCTCCAAAGTGTGAAATGAGCATAAGACAAGTACATATGTAATAGTCCTGTGACACACTAGCTATTACTAGCTATCTTTTACTCCCCTTGTCTTGAAGGTCCATAGAATCCTAGGGGTCTCAGGAGTCTTCATTTTGTGTCGGTTTTCCTTAAAATTTAACGTTTTCGACTTTAAAATATTACCCGAAGTTTCCTAGTATTTTTATTAGACTTAAAAATACTTTTCTATGAATCTCGATTATTTACACGACGTATTTCCAATTTAAACTTTCCGAAAATCGCTTTGAACATTAACGGATGTGTCGGGACTCGTTTTCGGCATTTCAAGTTATTCACAAGACAAACCTCCGGAACGGTAATCAACATTATAAAAACCTCTAAAAATAATATTATACACAATACAAAACATAAAATACCTCTCATCACACTTATTCACCAACGTCAATCGGAACAAGTTCTTAATGAAAACTGACAACAGTCAAACATGTCAAATGATATATTAGAAAATTCAGATCTTACAAAATGGCAAGGGTTACAATCACCGTCTCCTTCGCCTTTATCTATAGCCGAATCCAACTCAGCTAACTCAGCTTTTAAATTTCTTTTACTGTTATTTGGGCTCTCCTTATTTGTTTTGTTCCACACACGGATCTTTTCTTTCAGGTATTTAAGCCTTTTCATCATTTTGATCAAAGCAATTGCCTCAGCCACAAGAGCTTCTTTCCAAGATTCTTCAACAAACTTGTCAAAACCCTCCATTTCAAACCAATAATGAAAAAACCTAAACGGAACAGGCCCATAATCATAGTGCGACTCACGCATTAAAATCGGAAGATGATCAGATAAATAGCGGTCCAATGTAATTGCTGACATATTAGGACGTGAACTCATAGACTTTCAGAAATAAGAAAACGATCGAGTTTACTCATCTTAGTGGCTGATTTATGACACCAAGTAAAAGAGCATCCACCTAGAGGCTCCTCCTCCAAACCCACATTTGAAAAGAACAAATTAAACGCATTCGCACCTTGCACATTAAACACCGAACCAAATCTTTTAGCTTTTTTTACGAACTTTGTTAAAATCACCCATAATTACCACCTCACCTTTCCAGTTAGCCATCACAAGGGATAAATAATCCCACAACATCTTTTTTTAGTTAATTCTTAAGGAGCATACACCGAAATAATAAGAAGTTTTATACCATTGGGCACCCAAACACCTCTAATCATAACAAAATAATCTAAGACAGTAACATTAAGTTTCTGGAACGATTTAGGATCCCACACATAAAGGATCCCACCCGAGTTACCAACAGAAGCACTATATACATAATCGAACGCAAATTTTCCCCAACACCTCTTTATGCAAAAGAGCTCGAGAGTCACCATTTTTGTTTCTTTTAAAGATAAAAAAATTCACCTTACTATTCACACATAACTCCTTAACCCAGTCATTTTTAGCTTTTTGGGCAAGGCCTTGGATATTCAACGACATAAAATCATCAGATGAACTTCGTTTCCCTCTTGCGATCAATGATTCTTCTATTTTTTTTCTTGCACCACCTCCATATTTATCCCACAATTTGTCCTCATCTTTACTGTTGTCCCACTCAATTGCAAGATAGAACCACCTGAACGTGGTATTTCAGCCTTTTGAAAGTGACCTGAACATATAGATTCCACTACGTCATCCTTTGATTTTGTCTTCAACCCAGGATTTATTCGCTCCAAAAACTCCTTCTTCCTTATGAATACTATTAAAACATTCACCACTCGCCCTTTTAGGTTCATTACTATATTATAATGCTCTTCTGTTGCTCTTTTGCATATGTTGGTGTATAACCTGGAGGATACTTCAAACTATCGTCTACGCTAGAGCCTTTATTGTTGTCATCTTGTTTTGTTGAGTAAGTCATAAAGATTGAATGGATCTGCTGAGCGTGCATCATTTTTCCCAACAGAAGCCTCTTCTTACATTTTATTTGGCGGGGTAGTTCTACTCAAATTAGTATCAGAACCATTAACATCATGTCTCCGTCCAAAATGAGAAAAAATTTCAATCCCACATACTTCTCATTTGAACGTCTCTTCATTTTTTTCGTCATTCATATCAGTTTCCTTCGTCATTACCTCCACAAATTAGGGGGACCATCCAGGAATTTCTTTAGCCCGCACCCAAAACAGCTTACCTTGATATATGACTTTAAATTACTCAAAGATGTTTGAAGCTACATTCGTGTTGATGATAACATCAAATGTTTAATACTTTTTAGTGTCAAATTACCCCCTATATTACCTGCAAATGTTTCACTAATACTCGAAAACAAGATATTTTCTATCATTTTATAGTTTTCAGGTGAAATGCAGGAAAGTGACAAGAAACAAGGGAAAAAGGACTCAAAGTGTAAATATTTGAAGAATGTTACACGTATACAACTAAAAATGATTACACCGTAACATTATTAAGCAAGTACGAAGATCAAGGACAACGTTACGGCGTAACACCATATATAGTTACGCCGTAACCATATATTTGGAAGGAAATCTTGGCAAAGTTAGAGTTACAGAGTAACACCATATCCAGTTACGCCGTAACCATGAAGATCCACAAATATGGAATGAAGATCACATACTTATGGACATTATATGAAGGTTGCGGCATAACACCACATCTGGTTACGCCGTAAAAATTGTTTAAATATGGAATGCCGTGTATGATGGTTACGGCGTAACACATTTATAAGTTACGCCGTAACAGGTTCGATACCTATAAATAGAGGCCTCATCCAAGCTATTCCGACATCACTTCCTCCACAGCCAATTGGAGAGGCGACAAAGGCTTCCAACCTTCGAAGAATTCCACCTGGAGTCCAAGGGAGATCACACTTTACTTACTTTTTGTATTTAATAGTTCAAATACGAATACTGTAAGAATTATAAGTTTTCAATCTATGATTTCTTCTATGTCTTGTATGTGTTCCGGGACCATGAGCGGCTAAGCACTTAAAGTGATGGCTTAGTTATGTAGTTACTTTTGTTATGATTGTTTCCTGTTAGATTATGGTTTCGTTAGATATTCATTGACTATCGTGTAACCCTAGGTTTTGGTAGTACGGGTGGTTTGGACCTAGCTTGCCCCATTATTAGATTATCTAGTCAATATGGTATCCAATGGGTACTAGGTGCAATCATCTAACTCCCTTACCCCCCCCCCCCCCCCCCCCCCCATAGTGTAGGATGTAAACCGAGTCACCACACTTATCACTTTATTTACCTTAAAAAGCACAGTTTCTCTTTTAGAGAGAGTTAATAATCTTTATAGGTTATTAGATATGTTTTGGGAATAGTTGGAATTAATCACTGCAACCTGGATAACCTACCTCCCAGACGATTTTGGACTGATTCGGAATCGCAGGGAGTATAGGATAGACTAAATATGTACATTCAAGTCTATCGACCTTAGAAACCACTAATAAAACCATAGTTTAACATTGCACAGGAAAATGTTTTCATAACAGTAGTAATGAAGTAACTAGGTTAGCACATTTTCTCTCCTGATATCTCCAACTCTTTTATTTTTAGTATTTAATTTTAGTGTTATTTTTAATTCCTTTCAATTCAAATTAAAAACCATTTTATAAACGTGACATTTCAAATTAAAACTAATTACAACCTTGCCCTCTTGGACTGACCTTTGGATTTACCATTCTGTACTATCCTCACGATCGGGTTCTCTGCCCGTTAGTGCGTTGTCAGGTAGATCGAGTTTTATAAATTTAAAACTTGGTAAGAATATATTTTAAAATAAAATATGCATCAAGTTTTTGGCGCCGTTGTTGGGGAGCTAAAAATTAGTAGTAATTTGAATTTTTGCAATTATGTCTTTTCTCACTTCGATCTATTCTCTAGGAGACATCAGGGATGAGGTTGACATTGAAGATCTCACCATTGAACAGTATCTTAGGCTGACACAAGAAAGCCAGACACCTAGAAAGATTGAAGATATGGCTATAGCCGAGTACTTGGAATACGAGAAAAAGGTGAACCACATCAGCAATACAAAATCATATCTTCCTACCTATTTCAGCAAAAGTACACCAACCACTGACCCAATCCTGGAATTTGCTCACTACTTTGATCCTAACCAACCAGGCACCAAATCCGATTATGATTCGAAAGATATGGAGGAAGAGGTTGAATACATGACCGACGATGAAGTAGTCATGAGTGAGCAAGAGGAAAGTAACCATGGGTATACTCAGAACATTCAGTACTTTGAAGAAAAGGATGATGTTGACGAATGGTTGAACGCTGAAATAACAAAACACATGAGTATGCAGGGAGTGGAGAACATGAAAGATGCCTTAATTAGCATAATCAAGTCCATTAGACAGGAAATGAAAGATGGTATCATGAAAAGGAAATTTGAAACCTCAACAGCCAGTGATGAAGTATCGTCTATCGCCAGTCTCGAAGTGAAGAGAGCATATGACAACACTCCACCTTGTTGGTTACCCGAGGAACTAAGCCCAAGAAGTTTTCTTCTTCCTTTCAACATTAATAACCATAATCTTTATGCTACTACCACATTAGATGCTAAGGATAATATCTTGCCACAAAGAGTTTATGAACATCTAGGGTTAGATAAACTCAGAGATACACGCACCTTAGAAAATACGACAGGAACTAATGAGCCCTTAGGAACTATCAATATTTTGGTAAAATTTAGGGAGTTAGAATTTCCGTGTAATTTCGTTATTGAAATGGCTGAAGAAGTTATAATCTTAGGAAGACCATTCCTCGAATCAACTCGTGCCTAAATTGATATGTTCAACAAAGAGATTTTATTTGAAATAGGCAGTGAAAAATTTAATTTTAACATAAATTCTCACCAGTGCATCGAGAAAATTTACATAGTAGACCCACTTGGGATAGTTAGAGACATACTCGTAAAAATTGATAAATTCCTGTTCCCATCCGACTTCGTAATTCTAGATCAAATCCCCAATTCAACTGTCATTTTAGGAAGACCCTTTTTGGCCACCGTTCACGCCCAGATTAGTGTTTTTGAAAAAGAAATACCAGTAGGGATAGGTGACGAGAGGGTAACGTTTAACATAAATAGGAATGACCCTAACTTCGCCCCTACCGAGGGAATCTTTATGTTAAACTCGATCAATGCTGATGAACTAATTACGAAAAGATTGAAGATAAGTGATGACTCTGCTACAACACATTTTTATAAAACTATTTTACAAGAATGTGATAAGGACTTTAAGGCTTAGCCATCCTGTAACCCACTCAGGGATAAATGTGATGGGGGCATGAATCTTATGGAATCAATAAGCTAGGTAAAACAAAATATTGGTTTTTCCCTAATAACAACGAAAGGAAGGAAATGAAAGGAGGTGGGGTATCATTTCTAAACTTTTTAATAATAAGATATGGTAGTTGTCAGGTTGAGGATTCTGTTTGGAGCAAAAGATATTCAGAATGGTGTAATGAAAATTCTCCTGATAAGAAACCTAGGGCTAGAGACTACACTTTTAAAGAATGGGTAAAGCTTAAGAAAGGGCACTTAGACATAAGTAAATCAGTTACGAAAGATTTATTTAGATTATGGGTGATCGATCAGTTTACTGAGGCATTAGATCCTGATAAAGACCCTTTAGAAAGATGTTTAGATGAATACAATTGGGTGTTCCATAAAGAAATTGAATAACTTGCCGATGAATACGAAATAAAAATTAGAGAGAAAGGGCAAATTCTTGAAGATATATGAACAAAATGTAAGAGAGCGCGATCTAAGAATAAAGATTGGTGGTATGATTACTGGTATGAGGATGAAGAAAAAACAAAATTAGGTAATGAAGATTACGATCCACCTAAGGTACATATAGATCTATTTGAAGTAACAAAATATAAGTTCAACAACAGATGTAGCTTCATATGTGTTAATGGCGACAATAATGAAACCCTGTCCTTGGGAAGGAAGAATGGATCAAGGTTTAGGAAAATGATAATGGAAGAAATGGAAGAAGTCCTCGGGAATGACAGAGAGGATTGTGACAACAAAACGTAGAATGAGCATGAGTCTAACTTAAAGACTCGTTAATAAACAAAAGTGCTTGTCGGGAGACAACCCGTCCTTTATTTAATAAAATTCCTTTTTGCATTAGTTGGTTTGCATGTTTCTTACTTTGTTTTGCAGAATCCAGAAGCTAATAGGCAATTATCGAGACTGGCTCGACTCATAATCATGTGGTAACTTTGCTGAATATGCAGCAGTTACGGCATAACTAACCACTACAGTTACGACGTAACACATTTACTGGTTACGCCGTAACACCTTAAAACTTAAATTTTTTACCACTTGATTACGACGTAACCCATTTCAAGGTTACGCCGTAACCTCCTTCTGAAATTCTAAAAATTTAAGTTTTAAACATGTCTAAACCTTGTATACATAAATGGACTTTGTGGGTATGTTCTCTAGAAGCCCTCACGAGCCTAAACTCGTCCACTTAGGCCACCAAGTGGTTTAAAAGGCTTGTTGCATATGCTAAATGCAATCGTGATTCCTACGAAAGTAAGTTAGGTTTGTATTTCCTGTACACTTCAGTATTCTTGTAGAGCGATTTTATGCTTTGGTTTGTTTTGTGATCACAGGGGATAAAAGACCTTGCGAGAAGACGGAAAATAATCTAAAATTTTACGCTGAATTTCAAATTTTAAAGCAAATCTCAGGGAGTTTCTTGTCTTAATTTTACTCTTTCATTTTTATTTAATTTCCTTATTGTACAATAGGGACATTGTACAAATCAAGTGGGGGCATGGGAGTAGAATTAATACTTGACAAATGTTTTGCCTTCTATTTTCTAGTTTTCTTTGAAAATTTAGCCAATTTTAAATTTTTTGACAAATGCACGTTATCCTTTATTATACTTGGTGAGATTTATTCCTAATATTCTGTTTCCATCTCATTACTCAAAAATCCACCAAAATATTG
>BQNB010158596.1:0-15014 GCA_026074375.1 Tanacetum coccineum
GCTAAAAGACAACATTGTGCATTAATATATCATGAAAAAATAAGGGTCACAATGTTATTTTAACATGGGAACCACTTTGTAACAATCACATTACCAATTAGCCGAACAATATGGTGAGTTAACTGATAGAACATTCGTAGATTTTGATTCAAATAAGGAGGTTAACTAACAATTAGCAGAACCAACCTCTTTGGCAGGATCCTATAACATTATCTTCGTGGAGACACGTCGTGTATCCACACTACACGTCGACCAAGGAGGAAAAGAGAAGAGAGGGACAAAGGTTATGAGCTCTAAGGTCCTCCTTATATAGTAGATGTATTTAGGGTTTTCCTAAAATACATAACCAACCCATCACCCCCTTAGGCTTGGATTCGGTCAAAACCCACACAACATGTGGAATCCAAGAATCTGGACTCAACTAGGGTATGATAACATTGATTGAAATGCACAACGGAATAATAATTAAGAACACAATCAACATTACTAATAAGGTTTTCTTTATTAAATATTAATAAAGAAACTAACTACTACTACTACCACACGCTCTATGCGTTTCTAGACTCTCATTGGAGAAGTCTGCTATCAAAATGGATGCCTAATACCTAGACACCTACCCTCTTTATATAATAGAGGGGCTAGGGTTTACAAGCAAACCCTAGCTTACTAACTAAGCTAACTAAATATTACATATTAGGACCTCATTGTTTCTTCTTTCTTCATTTCTGTTTATGGGTTTTGTAATCATCAAATCTGTAATTCCTAACAATCTTCCCCTATTTGATATTACAAAACAATCTGCATGAAGAAACAATGGTAGAACATGTCATCACAATAATAAGCTGCACATCAGAAATCTTCTTCCCCTTTTTGTAATCATCTAATAGGGGTCTTGTGCAACTCGTAAACGCTTCCCCTCAAGTGATGCATGTAGATGGTTAAGTATATGAACAATAAGCTTCCCCTTAAATTAACCATCTCTTGAATCTCGAACTCAGTAGCATAGATCATCTCTTCCTTCAGTGCGAACAAGACATGCTTATCACTATTTCAAGTAATAAATGTCTTTGAATCATGCATAATTCTTGTAAACAACAAATAGTAGCATGCCGACAAATAAATTTTGTAAATTTACTTATGTTCATACCAACGGCCACCATCACAGTGAGCTTTATTGCATCAACGAGATACCAGTATCAAGATCTTGTCAAGACTGAATCGTATCATGTACAACCAAATCTGTAAAAGAGCGTGCAACAACCAATCAAGAATTGTATCATGAACTGAATCTCCAAAACGAACCATACACATCATTACTGTTCAAGATCCAAGGGCGTCTATAGACCTAAAAATACTAGCAGCATGAACAAACAGTATCGGACAAGACAAACCCGCACAAACAACCTACACACGTGCTGTCCCAAGGCTGTCATAAAATCTGCCATTAGTGACCAATAATCTGTCACAAGTCTATCACTGACTGTCGCTAAATGGTCACAAGGCTGTCACTAATGCTGATAACTCCTTCCTCCCTTACCTTTAGTGACACCAGAACTATCACTAATTGGTCACTATTCTGTCACGAATCTGTCAAATGTTGTCGCTGAGCTGTCACACATTCAATTAGAAGGAATCAAAACCGACAATAAGAAAAAGTATACAACAAGTCAGCAGGAACCATGATGAAGACAGCAGGAATAATATACAACAATACCCGCAGCACAAATGAATCAGTAGTAATCATGTAAAAGTAACCAGTAGGAACCCATCATTAGGAACCCATCAGTAGGAACCCATCAGTAGGAACCAAAATGTACAAGCAGCAGGAACCTTGTGCGAGCTGGAGTAAAAGTTCACAACCAGTAAGAATTATTGCAACCAGGAGAAATAGTGAACTAGGCTACCAGGTGGAATCAAGAAAAACAACCAGCAGGGAACGATTCAAGCTCAGAAGGAACATAATAATAACCGGTATCAAGGTGATTCTAGCCAGTATTAATCACGTGTCATCTAGCATCAATAAAACCATGTCCCATAAAGCATCAGCTCATGCAATATTGACTACGTGCATTAAACTTGTAATCCCTGAAAATCAGGGATATATGAACGATTCCAAATATATCATAACTGCCTCCATTAATTACGCATCCCATAAACCAGCCAAGATGAGACCATGTCCAAAGATAATAATCATGATGTACCAAGAAGTTAGGGATATACGAATGTCAACTCCTAATACTTCTTCGCATTAAACACTATTCCAGGCAGTAGTAACACACCACGAGCACCAGCAGGAACGACTATTCTGCTAGGACTAACCAAGCAACGCAGCAGCACAAATGAAAATGTCACCAGAATTAACCATGGGCGCAACATTATTCACAAATCCAAGTAGTATTCATTAGAAACCAACAAACCCATATGCATTTATCAGCTTGGCATATAATATACATGGAAGTTATTATGGGATCAAACTATATCCCTCAAAATCAGGGATTTCACATATAATTTCCACAAATCACGAATCACACCCAAAACTTCCTCCATAATTTACGCACCAAAGTCAATACACTAAATGACTTTCCACAATCAATCATAATTAACCACGAAGACATATGGGTTTACAATTTCCAGTAGGATCAAAAATGTAGGAACAGTACAGAGTTTACCATATCCAAATAGAAGTAGTATAAGGAGAACAAGCAGTACATAATACCTCTATAATCGTCCAAAGACATCACGAACCCAAAAGATGTATAAGGGTTATTGCTGATCTGCTTGTGTACCTGCTGCCTTCACTTCTGCCTGACTGCTGCCATCATTAACCGAATTAGGGTTTCCTTAAGAACCCTAATTGGCAAATACGCCTTTTTATAAAACAAAATAAAATTATACACGAAAACCTTATTAACCCTAGATCGAGAGCCACGAGGCTCTGATACCAATTGTGGAATCCAAGAATCTGAACTCAACTAGGGTATGATAACATTGATTGAAATGCACAGCGGAATAATAATTAAGAACACAATCAACATTACTAATAAGGTTTTCTTTATTAAATATTAATAAAGAAACTAACTACTACTACTACCACACACTCTATGCGTTTCTAGACTCTCATTGGAGAAGTCTGCTATCAAAATGGATGCCTAATACCTAGACACCTACCCTCTTTATATAATAGAGGGGCTAGGGTTTACAAGCAAACCCTAGCTTACTAACTAAGCTAACTAAATATTACATATTAGGACCTCATTGTTTCTTCTTTCTTCATTTCTGTTTATGGGTTTTGTAATCATCAAATCTGTAATTCCTAACACAACACCCCTTTGGTGTTGACTTTTTGACTTTTACTTTATTTATGAATAATTACATTTAATTACCCATTAATTAAAAGCCTTATTTGTTAATTATTCATAACGAACTAATTAACGACCGTTAGTGTTCCATCCTTGATTCATATATCTTATCTTATCTTATATAAGATTAAGTTTCCTATATTTAATAGGCAGTATTTATGATTCAATACAAAAGATTTTAACTTCTTCCTGCAGTTTTTAGTATCCAACCATAAATTTAATCTAAAAGTAACAGCCAAGAATGCAAAACATCATGGACCTTTGAGATGCTACTTTCCCAGTTTCCCTATGCTTATAAATATCATATACCCACGATATCAATCCCAAAAAGCAAACCGACCTCTCCACATTCTATGGCTTATTCTTCTCCTTATATATCATCCCTTCCTTTTATATTCAATGAACAATACCTCATAATCGAAACAACAACAACACATCCACAACATAACTATCATACTCCCATCCTCCATCAAACAACAACACCTTAGAATCGAAACAAGAAAAATCTTGGTTTCTCTTTTCTTTTCGTGTTGTACAAATAAATATGTAGACCTTCAAAGATCCAAACACGAAAGAAAATACATCATAGATCTAAGAAGAAAAACCCTTCTCTTTTATATCTGAAAATAAAGAAAGAATCCTAAAAAACATGTTATATTCAATCTTTCTTTCGATCTACAATAAAACAAGAAAAACAAAATCAAACACACCTACCCGTGAGCCTCGAAAGAATCTTGAAGTTGTTGTTCTTCGGGTTTGCTACACGGCGGAGCCACCCTTAGAGTAGTGGGGTGGATCACCCCCAAGAAGCTCTCAGAAAATATGTAGAAAAAGGAAGTCGGAATGGGAAACAAATTTCAGAGTGCCCTCACTATTGTTAATTGCCAACAAGTAAAGTCTTATCTGTTGGCCAAAAAATTGTATTTGATTGTTTGATGTTGGAGAAGATGGTTTTTTAATTTTGGGAAGGGAAAGTCAAATGTGGGTAAATAAGAAAGCTGATTATGTCATTATGGAGGTCAGGATTAGCATATCTTTTTATTTAATGTATTAAAGTATTACATAGTACGTACCTAACATTTTATTGAACATTTTATGTTGTGTATGTATTTTGTGAAAAACAATTATATAGAAAAAAATACACCACATATAAAAAGACTTTAGTATGATTTTGTTGTCAACGATAACTTTATTTATAGTTTGTTTCTCCAATTTCAAAAAGGTTATGCTATGATAATCACGTTACTTTTTATATAAATTGCATTTTAAATCAATGGTTAATTGTTGTAACTCATGTTTTGAAAAGTGTACAAATTATTCTCTAAAGTCTTAAACGGTATTAAAAAACATTAAATGTTATTTTTGTAACCGAAAGCATTGATTAAAAAAATTGTAACGGAAAGCATTGATTGACTGTGATTTATTTTTGTAACCGAAAGCATTGATTGTGATTTATTTCAGTCAACAAATCAATGTTCATATTAATATAAAATTAAAAGTCGGTTATGGATTGAGCGGAAGTTAAAAAGGTTGAAAAAATAATTGATGATTTAACCTAAGCAAAAGTTCATAATAATTGATAAAAAAAAGTTTATGCATAAGCAAAATTTCAAATTTTTATCGAAAAACAAAGCCCGTGCATTGCACGGGTATGAACGCAAAATGTAGTTGAAAGAAAACTTAAATGGGCGACATGATTTGGAGGTTAAACTTTTGAGGTGGGTTTGGAACAAACGTTGAGGAAAAAGATTGGCTCAATTAATTAGTGTGTTAATTTAATAGTTCGATTTTCCAAAAAACCAACCACCGAGATATAAACTTATACTATGCTTCACATAATTAACAACAAGATTTTACACAAAAACAGGCTTGGTGCAACGCACGGGCATATCCAAGCCTCGTTAATATGAATAATAAATATACAGATATACTATTATAAACATCAATAGAATGATATCTAAGTGTAAACGTGTGTGACCCCGTATGCTCATGTATTTCCAGCTATATAAATATCCGTATGACATGAGCACAAACCAACACTTATATGTCCAATGAGTTATACCTATGAAATACATGCTTAAAAATGTCAACATAAAGTTGGTGAGTTCATAGGTTTAAGTTTATAATAAAGGTGGATCGCAAGATTTGGCGTGGCAAGGCTGTTGTATAAATACAACGCCACAAAACGTAATTACGATTTCCTAAGCTCATGACACCGAAGCTACAACACCGTTTGCATGTAAACAAATACACAAATAATAATACCCACACAGGTGTTCAACCCAAAACACCCAAAATCCGACATGGTATACGTTCGTTAGTTCGGACCTCCAAAACTAGTAAGCGCTTAACTTACCCGAACGGGGATGTCAATGCCAATATATCTATTTATAACACTCGCGCTTACACAATGTAATTAACGGTTCATGATATTTAGGGCAAATTAGGTTATCGCTACTTAGGCCTAATCGTAATCATTTAAATTTGTATTTGCGATCAAAGTAAAAACGAGCATTGTATCTCACCCCGAGATTTATAAAACAATTGTAAATAGTTAAAATGGGGCTATAAACTCACCTTAAATGAATGTATCGAATTGGGAAAATCAAGCAACGAAAAACGTCACAATAAGATCCAAATGCAATCTAATTTAATATGGGTCGACTTAAAATTATGCAAGTGAAATGAATGATGCAATATGTTTTTATAACATTATATCACCACCTAATAGTTTGCGTTTTAGTTTTATAAGTCAAAATAACGTCTACGTCTAATTCGCCATTTTCATCCGTCATTATATACCTTAATATTCTTTTAATTAACCATTATAATAAATCTTATCCCGCTCACTAAATAATACTTTTAAAAGTTTACGACGCGTATAAATAATATATAAGTTGTTGGTTTGTGCTCATGTCATACGGATATTTATACAGCTGGAAATACGTGAGCCTACAGGTCACACACGTTTACACTTAGATATCATTATATTAATGTTTATAATAATATATTTGTATATTTATTATTTATATTAATATATGATTTAACGAAAGAACACTAACGATCGTTAATTAGTTCGTTATAAATAATTAACTATAAAGGCTTTTTAATTAATGGGTAATTAAATGTAATTAACCATAAATATTAGAAAAGTTAAAAAGTCAACACCAAGGGGTGTTTTCCCTTGGTTTGACCGGCCTAGCCCAAAGGGAGGGTTGGATTGGGTTTTGAGCTATCTTTTCCTTCAAGTTATTTATTTTAGATAAACCCTAAAATCATCTACTATATAAGGAGGATCCTAGAGCTCATAATAAACAATCTATCTTTTCTTTTCTTCTTCTCTTGGTCAAACGAAACAAATAAACCTTTAGGGTTTTTCGGTTTCAATTATTCTTGTGTTCTATTGCTCGTTGGTCAAGAACTAGCATTCGAGTGATATCATTTGACGTGTAGTGTGGATACACGTGGAGGTTATTTATTTTAGTAACTAAATAGTGGTTTTGGTTAAGCACGATTAAACACACGTGCGTGTACACGAAGACGCTTGCGTTTCGTCACTATGCATCCTTTATTTATGTTTATGTTATTTATGGCTAATTATTTGTGCTATATGTGATCTATATCCGATGCGTAGCTCGTAGAATATTAATGTAATATTAGGGTTAACGGTTAACCAATTCCAACAGTGGCATCACGAGCCATCTCATATAGCATAGTAATTACATAAAAACCGTAAATATATGTACAATTTGTCGCCTCATATGTATTATTTGTTGCCTTTTTATGTGAAAATTATTTTAGAAAATTATATAGAGAAATAATCTTGCTTTAATTATATTTTACATGTTTTATAATTCTCTTATTTAATAAATATTTGCGTTTTAGATTTATATATAATATATAATATATATTATATATATATCTCTCTCTCTCTCTCTCTCTCTCTCTCTCTCTCTCTATATATATATATATATATATATATATATATATATATATATATATATATATATATATATATATATATATATATAGTTAGGAACAAATGAGAAGTTTTCTTAAAATAAGAAGGATAAGAAGTAACTATAACCGCATATCCGAGATGCACCGACTTAAATTAGACGTCTCTCTATAATCTTCGATGCATTATAATACATCATAATGTGTTTTTTAGCTTTTATTTAGATGCATAGATGCATTTCATGATTTCTCTTCTTTTTTGTTCCTCTGCATGCCTCGAAATAATGAAATTCAATTTGCACCATCTACACATCAAATTAACTTTCAAAACTCTAAATGGTGCATCTAAATGAATAAAAATGCATCTAATGCAAGTCGTTGCATCTCAAATGTGTGGTTTAAGTCACTTATCACCACTTCTTATTTTAATTTACTTCTCACTGGATCCTTACTCTATATAGAGTTATATATATATTATATATATATATATGTGTGTGTGTGTGTGTGTGTGTGTGTGTGTGTTTGTGTGTGTGTGTGTGTGTGTGTGTGTGTGTGTGTGTGTGTGTGTGCATACGTGTGAATATATGCATGCATGAGAATTTTACGTGAATTATTTGTTTAATTGCAAAAGTAGGAAAAACCTTTTGTTTAATTAAATGCTTTAATTGTGTATGCGATTCTTGTTTAGTATGATTAAATTTGGTAAATATGTTTTGCATGTTTTATATAGTTGCGATTTTCTTTTATATAATTATGCAAAAACGATTTTCAAAATTAATATGGACTAAAAGTACATGATTAAAATGCTTATTGTACCATATATTGATATGTACACTTTGCTAAATCATGGACTATATACATAAAATTTGTAATTTTCTTGCCACGATCTATAACACATGGGTTTAGTGGTTTCCGCAAGGGAACCCGCGACGGAACAACGCAAGAATACACAAATTTTACATAAACCATTTTAACAATATTTTAAGTATGTGATAATCGTTACTAGGGTTTGATTATTTCCCATGGGGAATTAACCTTATCCATAGTTAGATCACTTATACTTAGAAATGTTGTAAATCATGGCAACCCTAATTTTATAAATGGCATGTGATTTATAAAATGTAGAGATTTCTATTTATAGAAAGTTTTTAAAACTACAATGGAAATGTTTTAAAATAACTAATGTCATAAGGTTGTATGCATGCTTCCTTATACACAAATTTTGGTAACATTATTTTATCAAAACTCTACCCTAAAAATAAGTCAATTTTAATCCAATTATGAAATCACTTAAGTTGTAATTTTTACTCTAAAACAGTTTTAGGTAAATTTTACAAACAAGGTAATATAACAATCTTATGGTGAGACCTGAGACTGTAAAATTACTGATTTTGTATTAGACGACTTAAATCGAGTATGTCATTTAGAACTTCAACCCGAGGCAATAGATGGGGTTAAACATGCTACTTGACATTGTAATTTTGGATTATGATGCCTTGTTCCCCATACAAGCTAAGAGTTGCACATGTTGGTAATTATCAAACGCTGATTACCTTTTTTAGTTATACCATTTCTAGTAGATCAACTGCATTAATGGTACAACATCAAGTTAGATCTTATACTCTTGATAAAATTAATTGTTTATTTATGTATAAACATGGGTAGTTAATTTTATAAGAGATTATTATCGAAAATACTAATATTTTCTGAACTTTTGGTTGTTTTGTAGATGGCTGTTGCTGCCCAAAACACAAACAATACGACTATCAGGTCAATTCTCCTGGTGGAGAAACTCACTGGTTCAAATTTCACAAACTGGTATTGCAATCTGAGGATTGTTCTCAGGTATGAGAAAAATATAAAGTTTGTGAAACAGCCTATTCGACCCGCTCCTGATCCTGAAACTGCTGACCCTGACACTATTGACAAGTACTATGAGACTGTCAATCTTAAGCAAGAGGTTGCATGTATTATGCTGTCGAGTATGTCTCCAGACCTGCAAAGGACGGTACTTTTATGCTTGGTAGTATGTCTTCTAAACTTCAAAGGAGGCTCTTAAAAAACTACAAACATATGAATATATGTCCAAGTAACTTAAAACTAATGTGTTTTTGAAGAGCAGGCTAAACAGAACATGATAGAAAGAGTAAAGCACTTCCCACGTGTAAAATAGGAGGAAGGTCAGTCAGTAATCTCCTATCTGCTTAAGTGTAAAGATTTACATAGACACTGGAACGCCTATTCTATGTCAATACCCGAAATGAACTTGGTGTGAGTCTTATATTTTGAATTCTCTTGCAACAAGGTACTAATTATCCAGAGTCTCTCTCGGTTACAGTAACTATAACATTGCATCACATATTGGGAAAGGACAAATAGTGTGAATTGTGCAATGCTATGCTGGAAACTCCAATGAGAATGCGGTATGCCATAAGAAGGCTGTAAACTTCCCGCTGTGTTAGCTATACGGGAGGATAAGATCCAGAATAACAAAAGGGCTATGCTATGCCAAATGAACCTGGTGTGAGTCTTATTTTGAATTCTCTCAACAAGGACTATGATCAGTTCATTCAGAACTATAACATGCATAGGGAAGAGGATAGCTGAATTGCATGCTATGCTGAAACTCCATGAGAAAGGTATTCCAAAAAAGGCTAAAACCCCCGCTGTGTTAGCTATACATGAGGGTAAGATCCAGAAGGACAAAAGGAAAATGCGAGGGGCGAAAGGTAAGAACAAGGGAAAGAATAAGCTTGCTTATGCACTCAAGCCCAAGATCCCACCGCCGCCTAAGAGAGATAATCGGGCAAAGGACTCTGTCTGCCACCACTGTAAGGAGGTGGGTCATTGGAGGAGAAATTGTCCGTCCTACCAAGCTGAGTTAAAGAAGAGGAAGAATGCTAGCATGGCTAGTACTTCAGGTATCTTCACTATAGAACTCTATGCTTTTCCTAATAAGACTTGGGTATATGATACGGGTTGTGGTACTCATATCTGTAATACTTCGCAGGGTCTTAGAAGAAGCAAGAAGTTGAAATATGGAGCTTTGAGTCTGTACATGGGCAATAGAATGCGTGCAGCCGTTGAAGCTATTGGAAGTTTTGATTTAATTCTTCCTAGTAGTTTAATAATTATATTAGACAACTGTCATTTCGCACCTACTGTTACTAGGGGTGTTGTTTCAATTTCTTGTTTGGTTGAAAACGTTATATTCATACATTTATGAATTATAGTATTTTTGTTTCGAAAGATAGTGTGTTTTATTTTAATGCAATTCCACATAATGGCATTTATGAAATTGATATGCATAATCTTTATCCAAATGTTAGTTCTACTTTTAATGTTAGTAACAAAAGAGTCAAATATTCATTGGACTCTCCTTATCTATGGCATTGTCGTCTTGGCCATATAAACAAGAAACGCATGGACAAGCTTCAGCGTGATGGGATCTTACAATCCACTCACGATGAATCACTTGAGAAATGCAAGTCTTGTATATTTGGGAAGATGAGGCGTAAGCCTTTTCCACATCAAGTGGAAAGAGCTAAGGACCTATTAGGATTTATACACACAGATGTATGTGGCCCTTTTAGAACTGTGTCAAGAGAGGGTGCTAGCTAATTCATCACCTTTACAGATGATTTCAGCTGTTATGGTTATGTTTACTTGATGAAACGTAAACATAAGGTATTTGAAACATTTAAGGTCTTTCAAAATGAAGTTGAAAATTAACTCGGTAAAAAGATTAAGGCTATTCGATCCGATCGAGGAGGATAATACCTGAGTCATGAGTTTGTTAATCATATGAAAAGTTGTGCTATTATATCTCAACTTACTCTGCCTTATACACCACAACATAACGGGGTGTCTGAAAGGAGGAATCGAACCTTACTGGATATGGTTTGATCCATGATGAATCTGGCAACTCTGCCAAAATCCTTTTAGGGGTATGCTCTCGAGTTTGCAGCTCGCATTCTCAATATGGTTCCAACCAAGAAGGTTGAAAGGACGCCTTATGAAATATGGCATGGGAAAGCTCCCAAGTTGTCCTACTTAAGGGTTTGGGGTTGTGAGGCACTCGTGAAACTAGATGTGCCTAAAAAACTTGATCCTAGATCCATTAAGTGTATCTTTGTAGGCTACCCAAAGGAAACGATGAGTTACTACTTTTACTATCCACCCGAGAACAAGATATTTATTGCTCGAAATGCTGAGTTCTTTGAGAATAGCCTCATAGTACAAGAAGCGAGTGGGTGTCATGGACTTCTCCAAATGAGTGGGAGTGACGAAGGACTTGAATTAATTCAAGAAGAAGATACACAACCTTCTGAAAATACTAGCAAAGAACATAATGAGGTCGTGCCCATCGAGGTCGAGCCCCAAAATGTTAAAGTTCCTATTCATAGATCTATAAGGATACCTTAAGCACCAAATAGATATGGTTTCTATGTTGATGATGAGGAACATGAATGAGGAGATCTTAATGAACCTCTTAATTATAAAGCTGCATTATCAGATCCTGAATATGATAAATGGCTTAAAGCTATAAATACGGAAATGCAATCCATGAAAGATAATCAAGTCTGGATTTTAGTTGAGCTTCCTCTTAATGGTCGAACTGTTAGGAGTAAATGACTTTTCAAGAAGAAGACTGACATGGATGACAATGTACACACCTTTAAAGCTCGTCTGATAGCAAAAGACTATACTCAAACCTACGGTGTAGATTATGGGGGAAACCTTCTCTCTTGTTGCAGACATTAGAGCTATAAGAATTCTTTAGCCATAACCGCATTCTATGACTATGAGATTTGGCAGATTGAAGTCAAAACCGTCTTTCTAAACAGTCACCTAAGCGAGGATGTATATATGGTACAACCTGAGGGGTTTGTGGATCCGAAACATCCCAATAAAGTTTGTAAACTTCAACGTTCCATTTATAGATTGAAGCAAGCATCTAGGAGTTGGAATAAAAGGTTTGATATAGAAATCAAGAAGATTGGTTTTACTCAAAATCCTGATGAGCCATGTGTATATCTCAAAGCTAATAGGAGTAGTGTTGCATTCCTAATCTTGTATATCGATGACATATTACTCATAGGAAATAACGTTACAATGCTGCAAGAAGTTAAATCTTTGCTTTGTAAGTGTTTTTCTATGAAAGACTTAGGAGAAACAACATACATCCTTAGAATCAAGATATACGTGATAGATATAAGCGATTGATTGCTCTTAGTCAAAGTGCTTATCTAGAGAAAATCCTAAAGAAATTTAAGATGGAAAACTCCAAGAAGGGATATACTCCAATGATGGAAAAGACAGACTATAGAAAGTCCCAAGGTGCTAAAATACCTAGTGAGGTACAATGTATGCAGAGAGTTCCTTATGCTTCGACTATAGGTTCAGTCATGTATGCGGTTAGATGTACTAGGCTTGATGTTGCTTTTGCGTAAAATTTGTGTAGTCGTTTTCAGCAAAATCCTGTTGAGATTCACTGGACTGTTGTTAAAACTATTCTTAAGTATTTAAGGAATACTAAAGATATGGTTCTTGTGTATGGGTCAAAACCTGAAGTTGAGCTGAAAGTATCATGTTATGCTGATGCAAGTTTTTAAACAGATAAGGACGATACCAAATCTCAAACGAGATATGTGTTCGTACTTAATGGTGGATCCGTAGACTGGAAGAGTGCCAAGGAAAGTACTACTGCTATGTCTTCTATAGAAGCCGAGTACATTGCTGGTGTTGAAGCATCAATGGAAGCTGTCTGGATGAGGAAATTTATTGATGGACTTGGCGATGTCGTGCCATCGAATAAAAGACATATGGAGATGCTATGTGACAATGAACCTGCAATAGAAATCGCCAATGATCCCGGTATCTTGAAGGGAGCTAGACGTTTTCAAAGGAAATATCACTACATTCGTGAGGTAATTCAAGAACGTGAAATTGTCCTTAAGAAAGTTTACACATATGACAACGTAACTGATCCGTTCACAAAACCAATGTCGTTCAATAAGCATTATGAACATGCTATGGCAATTAGGATTGTTCCTGGTAGCAGTCTCATGTAAATCCGTGATGTGTTAGTTAGTATTTGGATAATGGGATGTTAAACGATTGTTATTTCTTTTGAATGCATTAATATACGTGGTATCTTGTTTTCATTTTTATAATAATTGTGTCTTATATTTGCATGTTTAAATCCATGAATGTTTTTTAGCATTCTAATGCTTTATCCATTACCAGTTAACAATATGGGAATATTGTTAAGACAAGGTAAATGTGAGTGTTTGGTTGTATTCTGGAGAATATGTAAGATGATTCTGCCAACTTCACATGTTATTCAATGAGGTTGAATATTGGATACCCCACATGTGTTAATCACTTTATGGATCGGCGTCATTAGGTGCATTACACATATGGTGAAAGTTATGTTTATCCTTAGACTTGAGATGCAAGCAGGTTTTGCATGTATGGATAGCATTTCTTGACTATAGTCTACCACTATACTGTTAAAGGATAGTTATAAGGGCTATTTTCAGAAATGTTTTGAAGTACATGACGGACACTTATAGTCAAAATAGAATTTGTTCCTCCACATGTTTGGAAGTAAGATACTTACTAGGCCCCTCGTTGGGTTGATCAGATATTTGCATGGCCGTACTCAAAGTGTAGTTAAGATGATTCTTTTTACATTTGCTAATCTGAATCAATACAGATGCGAGAAACATAATCATTAAATTATGGAATGACTATTGATCCATATTCATATTTAACATTGTATCTGAAACAAAGGGATATGACTGACTGAAACCATTGAAGACTGAGTTATTTACTAAAACTGTATACTCAGGTATTTCTGGAAGCGTTGATGATGTTGCTAGACTATTCGTTAATGTTAGTATAATATATTATATGAATGAGACATTCGCAAGTGGGAGTTGTTGGTTTGTGCTCATGTCATACAGATATTTACATAGGTGGAAATACGTAAGCCTACAGGGTCACACACGTTTACACTTAGATATCATTCTATTAATGTTTATAATAATATATTTGTATATTTATTATTTATATTAATATATGATTTAACGAAAGAACACTGACGGTTGTTATGTAGTTCGTTATGAATAATTAACTATAAATGCTTTTTAATTAATGGGTAATTAAATGTAATTAATCATAAATATTAGAAAAGTCAAAAAGTCAATACCAAGGGGTGTTTTCCCTTGGTTCGACCGGCCTAGCCGGGGGGTTGGATTGGGTTTTAGAGAGAGAAAGAGAGAAAGAGGTGGTTGGATGAACACTTAGAGAGAGAAAGAAGACGGTAATATTAGCTTAGTGAAATGTAACAAATGAACAACCAACACCCTCTCCAAGCTATGGAGAGGGTACTTATACTCTAGTCTTGGCCGGCCATGGACCCTTAGTGGGCTTATCCATGGGCCTTTGGCCCAGTTAGCTTTATAACTTAATCTTACAACTTACTACGAGCTATGACTAATTATATTGGTAGTGACTGACACTTTTTCGTATTTCTAACAATCTTCCCCTAAAGGAGGACACTCCAAGTTACAAAAATTTAAACTTAGCATACTATGCTTTTACTTTAGTCTTGAGCTCGTAGTCTTTAACTTCAATCATTAACTTGTGATTTGATGTAGTGATCATTGACTTTAGATTTGAGCTAGTTCT
>BQNB010158597.1:0-15014 GCA_026074375.1 Tanacetum coccineum
TACGAATGGTAAACCGCTATGAAGACAATCTGCCAAACTGCTACCTAGAAATGAAATGGGCAGAGGTTTGTTCCCCAAATCTCTATGAGAAATAGTCTTCAAAGACCTGTAAATCGATATGGTATCAAACCGCTGTCAACACTAAACCGCAACTAGAAGAGGGTGGTAAACCGCTATGAAGAGAAAATACCAAACCGCTACCAAGAAGTGAAATTGGCAAAGGTTTGTTTCCCAAATCACTATGAGAAATTGTCTTCAAAAACCTATAAACTGTTGTGGTATCAAACCGCTATGATATCCAAACCGCTACTAGTAAATCGCTACACTAAACGACAAACTGCTACTGACAAACCTCTACCTAAAAGGACAAACCACTGTCAGAAACAACAAACCACTACTACAGTGTACGATCCTGAAAAATCGCCAGAATAGTGTACTACTCTGACAAACCGCCAGAACAGTGTACCAAACCGCTACGACAAACAGAACACAGAATACCAAACCGCTATGAGCAAATACAAAAATTTTCACCTTAAAACACCTAAAAATCACCCTTTTTAACGTTTTAACTTGGATTCTTTTGCACAACTGGGTACTAGAAGGCTATAGCAACTACAAAAACATGAACTTTAACACAAGAACCATGAAAATCAATGAAACTTAAGAACAAGAGCTAAAACCTTCAAAAACTTAACTTTTGATCTAAACCAAGCACTAAAACGCACACACAAATGAGCTAATCATCCCATGGGCTCTGATATCAATTGTAGGAAATCGGATATCATCACACACTCGAATGGTTAGTGGATTAGTCGAATGCTAGAGAGAGAAACAAATAAAATGCACACTCCTCTAGAGAGGGAAAGTGTATGTATAAAATGACTAACCACCTCTTCCATAAGATGAAAGAGGCTTATATATGTCTTACAACAAACCGGACCAATGGCCTAATAGATGCGCTTACACGTTGGGTTTAACACCCGACCCATTACCGTATGTCATACGATTAACGTTTAACTACGAGCTATAAGAAATGATAAAATACACAGGGTGACCAAGTCTTTTTCTAATATCTAACACCCGCGCATAGCGGTGGAAATTCCTAGCGGCAGATAATTAACGATATATGATATTGTGGTAAGTGTTTCGTGTAACATTTAAAATAGAACGTGAAAAGATCAAAATATAATTGCAAATAGATGTAACATGCGATAATTCAACTAAAGAAAAAAGGCAACATTTATATCGGCAGCTGATGACATCAAATAACGTCACTTTATTATACCATTTATCCCATCTATTTTGCCCACTTTTATATAATTATTGCACTATTTGGTACTTAATTGCTTTAAAGATGATAAATGTAATAATTCAGGAGTGTTTTGTGAAGATAAGCTAAAAGGCGCATAATTTGGAGCTAAAAAGATGACATTTGAAGATTGCTAAATTTTCACCAATATGCCATATCCAACTAAAGAGATACGACGTATCAGCGCCAAGACTTCACAAGAAAACGCGTTTGACCAATTCCCAATACGGCGTATTCACTCTATCTACATACACCGTATCCATGAAGATAACTATTCGAAGACACAGTAAATCAAGTAAATTAGGAATGATATCAATGATTTATTACGAACGTAGCGTGCACTCGTGTTTCATATTACTGGACCAATAGGATCACGTTTTGTCTTTGTCTTTGAATTATGAGCTTAGTTGGACCGGTAGGTGACCCGTTTTTGTTTCAGCAATCATGCTATTAATTTACTGATAAATATTGGAATAGTAGACTACCAATATATAAAACACCGTCAAACAATAAGTGGGTAAAGTCCCGTTGGGCTAGGGTTTTAACATGATCACCACTGCTTTATTCCTCTAAGATAGATTATATTTATACTAAAGGATGCTTTATGCGGATGCGTTAATTGTGACATGATTAATCGTGTCTAGGTCTTAGGATGATGTTCGGCCTAAGTCTTAAGAATGATATGCCGCTTCGAGATAAGTAAATCATTGCACTAAAACAAACAAACCATCATTGAACCGGATTTAATATGGCTAATACAGTTTTCTATCATTTGGCTTGTACCGCTTTTCTATCTTCTAATATTCTTCTTTTATGTTTATTGTGTATTGAATTGGTATTTGTTTCCACCAAACTTGTGGTAGTTTCTCAGGCTGAAAACCCCATATCATTAGACAACGTACATAGCATAGGTTTAACCAGTAAATACACTAATTAAAATACTGATAGAATATAGGATTAATGTTCCTCTGACTTAGTGGTATCGACCCCTCTTACCGCGTCCCCTTCCATCTGGCCGGGTACAATGCTCGTTAAAGTGTTGTTTAGGTTGTCGGCTAAAATATAAAGTTTTATAACTTGATAATCAATATAATTGACCCTATACGTCAGAACATCAGGTTTTTAGCGGCTGCTGAAGGGAGTGAATTTAAGTGTAAACCTTATACTTATTTAGTATTTCTACACCATTAATTATGTTGGTGAATTTGTTTAAGGTATATCTAATTATTTAAATTATGTTTGTATTGTGTGTTTTAAAATTGTTTGTTTAATTTCCTGCATTGTATATTTTGCATTTTTTGTGTTTGTGTGCATTGTTACAGCTTGCTGTAACATTCTGAGTCGAATACTCAATACAGCGTATTGTGTGCTTCTTGGATACGGCGTATAAATTCAACTTCTTGGATACGGCGTATAAATTTTTCAAAACCAATACAGCGTATTCGACTCTATCATCAATACGGCGTATTTAGTTGACTGAATATGACGTATTAGGTTATTTGACCATTTTCTTTCCTAGCTATTTTATTACAAGTTAAAAATGGACAACCCCAATATCACTATGGAGGAATACATCAGACTTCACGAGGAGAAAGCTCTAAGTCGGGGTGAGACATTTAATTAGCAAACTGCCATATACGGTAAAATGGAATATTATGAAGATGAGGATGATTGCTTTACAAACTTCGAATCTGAATTCTCAGCTATAGTCCTTGATGATACATCTAGAGAAGCGCTCTCTTGGGAACCTACGGTAAGTCATCTTAACGACAATGAAATTGACTTTAGAATATCGTTTGACGAATCCGACGATGAAGATTACATGGTAATTTATGACGAAAATTCATTTTCCTATAAAATAATTTATGTCAACGATTTGAAAACGGATTCTGAAAATGATAATGATAAAGTCAATATGCCTTTGTTTTCGACACCCGAGCTTGAGGTCAGTTATTCTAATGATTTAGACTTCTTTAAAGATTTTGAGAATGAATTTCCAGCCATTGTTTACAATGATGCTCTAACGTCTAAATTAGATTTCTTAACTGAACCTACTGAAAGTCCTTAACATATCGATAAATTTAATTTAAAAAATAAAACATCATTGTCCGAATGTGATGAAAAGGAACAAAACGTTTTATACTTTAATGATTTATTTCCTTTTAATGTGATTTATCCCGATGATCTAAAATCCGATACGAACAATGATAATGATAAAATCGATATTGAGCAACCTTTGGGGGATATGTCTATCATACCATCACCTAATGTAATGAATGTTGATACACAAGGGTCAAATAAGCTTTTGGAAACAAGTCATGATACATCTAATAAAATTTTCAAAACTAAAACTTTTATCAAGAATCTAAATGTTAATATCATGACTTGTAATCATCTTAGCACTGGGATGTCATTCATTTTACTAATCAAAAATTTGTATGTGCCATTTGGCATCCCGTTCGACCCTAAGTTGTTTTACAAGGATGGGGTTAAATCGGAAAAAGGTCGAACTTAAAGACCAACTGAAACAAAAGTGCTTCTCGGGAGACAACCCGGTCATTTTAATTGTTTTTCGCATATTAATTATTTGTTGCACAAGTCTGTCTTCCCAGGCACTCAATATGGCGTATCGAACCCCTCTGGATACGGCGTATAAAGACGTCTGGATGTTATCAGTTTTTAAAACCTAATATTTAATTTCCAGTAATTTAATTATTTCTACAAGAACAATACGGCGTATCCTAGGGTTTGGGAT
Organism: Tanacetum coccineum; assembly: GCA_026074375.1. Taxonomy (NCBI): domain Eukaryota; kingdom Viridiplantae; phylum Streptophyta; class Magnoliopsida; order Asterales; family Asteraceae; genus Tanacetum; species Tanacetum coccineum. Next base: position 4,065 of record BQNB010158597.1, read on the forward strand.
ACGAAGTATTAAACCCTGTATAGTTGTGTGTTTATATGTTTTCTTGTACCATTGTAGTGAGATAGAATTTGCACTTGTCTTCTAATCTCTTATACAGGACCTTGCTGAAACTATGATATGGTATATGCTGAAAAAGACATGTGTTGAACTCATCCGGGCATGCTGAAGCCCTAGTCAACACACTTTTTGCTCACGGACTCATCTTGGAGAATTATCACGAGCAAAAAAACATCATGGAGTTTTCCGTTCTAATTCTATTTTCCCATATTATTTAATTGTTTTATCTATACAATGAGGACGTTGTATAATTTAAGTGGGGGGTGGAGAATTAGAATGTACTTGTCTTCTTTTTTACAAAAATAACATACTACGAGCATAAAAGTGCTTAAAAACGACCAAAATTTAAAAAAAATCAGCATGACTTTTGTAAAAATCACTAGTTACATTACCTAGCGCACTATAACCCTTGATACATATTGTGAGAATTAAGCCTATTCCGTTTCCAATTGTTTACTAAAAATTCCACAAAATTATGAGTGTGTCGGTGATGTAGTGGACTTTAGAACTTGGCCTGGTATATCACTCGAGACGTGATGATTAGGACTATGGATTTAGATGGAAGAACATGTTCAACTGATAAATTTCTATGATTAAACCAAATAGCCTACATGTCATAAAAATAATTAAAAACACTGGTTAGTTAAATCCCGTGTAACCCTTGATTACTCTTATTTTTAGAGTAAAATCCCCTAGAACAACCTGTTGAGCCATTCATTTCTTTTTCTACACCATATTATATGTTTCGTTACACCTTTGCACCTTAGCCTACCGTGTAGATTAAGCCTATTTTTCTAATGTTGCTAGTTGCTTTCGTGTAAAGTTTTGTATTTCTTGTGTTAAAGTGAAATTTTTCTGTCTCTGTAATGGTCGGGAACTTGCACAATGCAATGGGAAAAATATGTAGCTCGTAAGTTTCGCTACTTTCGCGATTATGAATCATGTCCGAAAAAGAAGTACTACAAATAAAAGATTATCTGGATGAATTATGAAAGTGAAGACGGTGAAATTAAACCGGGATTTATGATGTATTGTTAAAAAAAAGAAAAGGAAGAAAAATAGTCGTTTCAAAAGAAGTTTATACCGAAGGAATTACTTAGAAGGATCGACTATTCGTTGATACGTTATAAAAATCAACGATATAAAGTCTTGTAAGAAGTGGCCGATATAAACGCAACTTACTAAACCTTCTAAAAATAACTTCTCATTTTACATTACACTTTATATATTTAGAAAGTCTACCTTAATTCGCCAAATTTCACCCACTTAACTTTTTTCCATCATAATACATTTCCCATAGACGCTTAACACAAAATAATCCAACTATTGACGTAGCATTGCATGCAATACGGCTTTTTTCCATTATCACTATACGTGAACAAATGGAATACTTATCACTAAACACAAACGCACTTAAAATGAGATGATCATACACCTCAAAACAATATCATGCACCTATTCAAACCACTTAGCACACATATTTAACACATAGCACACAAGAATCACACAAAATGAACTCTTAGCCATTTCTAAAGGTATCACTAACCTGATTAAATCACGGTTGTAACAACCTCAGTGTTTTCATTTCCATATTTCGTGGGGAGCTTGGTTATGTACAGGTGATTAGGACAAAATAATGCTTAAACGAAAAATCCTCAACTTCGATTAGGACGCATTTTCATAAACTAAAACTTTTTCTAAAGTCTACTTGAGGACAAGTATGATTCAAGTGGGGGGATATTTACATCAAATAACGACACTTTATTATACCATTTATCCCATCTATTTTGCCCACTTTTATATAATTATTGCATTATTTGGTACTTAATTGCTTTAAAGATGATAAATGCAGTAATTCAGGAGTGTTTTGTGAAGATAAGCTAAAAGGCACATAATTTGGAGCTAAAAAGATGACATTTGAAGATTGCTAAATTTTCACCAATACGCTATATCCAACTAAAGAGATATGGCGTATCAGCGCCAAGACTTCACAAGAAAATGCGTTTGACCAATTCTCAATACGGCGTATTCACTCTGTCTACATACGCCGTATCCATGAAGATAACTATTCGAAGATATAGTAAATCAAGTAAATTAGGAATGATATCAATGATTTATTACTAACGTAGCGCACACTCCATGAAATCCAGCCCAATACTCCATATCGACCTTACTGGATACGGCGTATCGAGTCTTTTTCAGACACTATAAATAGAAGACTCAAAAACGAGTTTTCAGTGTGCAATATCATATTCTTTATACCATACTCATTAAAGATGAATTTTAGAAGAAAAGATCAACCACCAAGGTCAAGCATTGATTACGAATCCATAGAAGACATCGTGTAATTTTTACTCTCGTAATTGTTCGATTTTAATTGTTTGATTACGCTTGTATAATTACAATGGTTATGGGCTAATACCATCGAGTATTTGCCATCTTAATGAAAGTTAAATGTTTGGTTTGTTTTAAAATCGATTTCTTAATTTATCGTTGGTTGTTTAATTATGTTTATCACTTCATACTTGTTTATGTGTTTGAATATGAGACCTATCATTCAACTGGATCTAGTGATACGGACCAAGTAATCTAGATACCAAGACAGCTCTCCATATCGTGTTTCATATTACTGGACCAATAGGATCACAAATAACGTTCTGTCTTTGTCTTTGAATAATGAGCTTAGTTGGACCGGTATGTGACCCGTTTATGTTTCAGCAATCATGCTCTTAATTTACTGATAAAGATTGGAATATTGGACTACCAGTATATAAAACACCGTCAAACAATAAGTGGGTAAAGTCCCATTGGGCTAGGGTTTTAACAGGATCACCACTGCTTTAACTCTCTATGATAGATTATAATTAAACTAAAGGATGCTTTATGCGGATGCGTTAATTGTGACAGGATTAATCGTGCCTAGTTCTTAGGATGATGTCCCGCCTAAGTCTTAAGAATGATATGCCGCTTTGAGATAAGTAAATCATTGCACTAAAACAAATAAACCAACATTGAACCGGATTTAATATGGCTAATACAGTTTTCTATCATTTGGCTTGCACCGCTTTTCTATCTTCTAATCTTCTTCTTTTATGTTTATTGTGTATTGAATTGGTATTTGTTTCCACCAAACCTGTGCCAGTCTCTCAGGCTCTCATTAGACAACGTACATAGCATAGGTTTAACTAGTAAATAGACTAATTAAAATACTGATAGAATATAGGATTAATGTTCCACTCTTAGTGTTCGACAACCTACTTACCGCGAACTCTATCTTGACTGGGTATACTGCTCGTTAAAGTATTGTTTTAGGTTTGTCGGCTAAATATAAATTTAAAACTTGATAATCAAATAATTAACCCTACAAGACAGCACATCTGCAACCAATTAACGATATGCGATATTGTGGTAAGTGTTTCGTGTAAATTTCAAAATTGAACGTGAAAATATCAAAATTTAATTGAAAACGGTGATCCCTATTAATAGGAGATTTACTCAAACTCTAGTCAATGGAAATTATGAGAGATTAATGGGCTCGTTAATCTCTTCCATAATTAGCCTTCATAATTGTAGGAATTAGTGGTTACATGACCAAATTAAATGTGGTTATTTAATGCATTCAAACTTGCCACTTGAATATGTCAAAATTGTTACAAACATTTAATGTTCAAAACATTTTGTGTAATCAATCAGTTTTTATATGCGATTAATTTTTGACAGTGTGATTAAGTTTTGACATTGTAAACCATTCATAAAATACATTAAGTTTTCATGTCTAGTTTTCACTTTAAAGAATTGAATTATAAAATTACCAACAAAAAATAAACTATATAATTCAACTTATAGTTTGCACACACGCATAAATATTATGTATGTCCAACTTCCATTAGTACCACTAATGTCAAAATGACATAGCACATGTGAGTCAAAAACTACTTATTTATCACATTACCATCTTTTTAATATTATTAACATCACTTATTGCTAAAGCAATAACAATAGCAATTACTCACCAAGTTAATTCATACGGAGTATAAGTTCTCAATATTTTATCAGAATAACATGAATGAATGCTAATTAAGAAAGAATGATCATTCAATTTACAAAAACCTTACAACAACAATTTATATAAAGAAATGTATATAAACTTTACAACAAAACTTAGAAAATAAACTTTAAAAAATACAATATTCCGGACACCATAACGAAAATTGCATCGGCGACTGAATATTCCGGCTATGGCGGAGGATGAGCGGAAAAGGTATCAAGAATGTGATCACAACTTGGATCTACAAAAACAACGTATGGAAACACAATATTAGGAGTGGGATGAAGCTGTAATAGATGTAAAGACGTATTAATAAATTGAAATGGTTACATCATAAGTTACTAAAACACTATGGTTTATAGAGTTTCTAGAACAGAATAACAAAACATAAAGCATAAACAAAAAGAATCGCATTATATATGAGTTTCATGAATAGTTGCTTCATGAAGATGTAAAACCAACCTCAACGTCATTCTGCGAATCCATGAGAGCAAACCGAATGAAATGATGAATGAATAACCAAAAGAATCGCATTATATAGGGTATGAAAAAACCCTTGTGACAATCAATTAGTGTCAATCAAGCAATTATACTTATTATAGTTATCAATTAGAGTGTAATCATAATTAACAGTGTAATCATAATTAATAGTGTATTAATATTTCCGAAAATGTAGTATAGATGCGTTTCAAGCATTAATTTTTTAAGTTTTAAGTTTTAAGTTTTCAAGGTTTGGGGCAAAATGCTTTATATGTAGTATAGATTCGATTTATATTTTTAACATCATTTGTTTAATAGGTAATTATATTAATAAAATAAATAGATTATCACATCATCACTTGTTCTTATTAATTAATTGTCGTAACTTTATTAAAATTAAGATTTTCTTCCTGACTAATTATACCTTTATTATTAAACGTTAAGATTGTCACCCCGAGGTGACATTAATTGCTTTAAAAAACCCGGTTCACCCTTTGGGTTCTATAATCCGTCCGGCCCGGTTTGCCCCACTATCTCTTTTTTCGTTCTCTCTCTCACTACGCATTTGTCTCACAGAGGTGATGACGATGCAATTCTCTCTCGGGCATGGATGCCACCTGTACTCTCTGTGGTGTTTTGTTCTATATTATTCACATTATACAATTCTAGTATTCTTTTGCTCTCCTTTCCATCCGCCATACATAAAGTTGTAAGTTGTGTTATTAGATTTGTGTTTTTTTTGTTCTTTACATGCTCTTTTCATCTGCGACTGTTTCTTTGTTGATGTTTTAGTTCTAGGTTTCTGTACATTTAGGTTTTGGCTACTTTTAGGCAGCTGATTTTAGAAGTTTTAGTTTTGATTAGGTTTAGGCAGCTCATGATTTCTGGGTTCTTAAATTTGGGGGCATTTTTGACTTTTACTTTCAAGGGTTAGGGTTATTGGGTTCAGTATCTAAGTGCCGCTTTTTTGTTTCTCAGTCGTTATCAACACTGGGTTTTGATTTTGTGACTTTCTGTTGGGATCATGATTGGGATACACTACACGAGTCGGGTTTGGGTTTTGTGACTTTCCGTTGGGATGATGACTGGGATACAGTACACGAGTCCAAGTGGTGATGGATTATGTCGAGGTCGTCTTTTTGATGTTATGCCGCTTCGGGATTCTATTGTTACAGGTGATTTTCTTTGGTTTCTGTATGTATAGTATTTACTTTGGGTCTTCTTATTGTCATTTTCATGTTTATTGTTCTTTGTTCGTACAGCTGATGGTAATGAATTGGCACGAGCCGGTGTTCAAAATGTTAATGTTGGGACAGATGGTCAGGCGTTAGCCAATTAGGTTAGTATTATTGATGCTAAATGTCAGATACAACATAAATTGGTTTGCTAATGTTCACTTGGTGTATTCAATTTTGTCTGCAGTGCTTATTATCCATCACATTTCGGTTTCTATAGTTGATGAACGAGGATGTGTGCACACAAGCCCTTTAATAACAGGTTCATTGGAAGAAACTTCCTGCTCTCGGGCAATATGTAGTCCTGGTATTTTATTTTTCTTTCTTTCGAGGTTTCTATACTATAATGTTCTTTCTCAGATATTCTAACATGTTCATTTCCATGTTGTTTCAGGTCTCGCGGGGTATGTTGGTTCGTCATCAAGAATAGCACCCCTTAATCATGCATATTTGTGTTTGAATGTTACTGATGGCGTTGTTAGACCAAAAATCATACCATTTACAAGTACCAGGCCAGGGACTACATATGAGGGTGACGGTCAAAAAGAAAACACACACCATACTGGCGGTTTGTTTCAACACAGTGAAGGTATTTGGTTTTGTTGGGTCATTTTTTCAACCAATTTTTTTAGCCTTTGTTATATAGTCACTAAAATTATATGGTTTATGTGATTAATAGTATTCCCTACCACTCCGATGTCTGATACGTCTTATTTGGGAACCCGTTCAATGACGTAATCCTCGATTAAGGGTATTCTTTTTTCCTCTTTTTTTATATATGTTGCTCTGTGTCAAAGATCTTTTATAAGATCTGTTACTATATGTTTAATTATCTAATACGCTACTTAATTATGTAATGTGTTTGCTTCTTTTTTTCCAGGACACATGCCATCTTACATAGATTTAGGCGACTGTGACCAACAGTGTCAGCATTGTGGCTGCTTATTTTGGTATAGTGAGCGAATAAGGACCAAAAACTATGGTCGACGTGTTGAATACCATCTATGTTGTAGAGGAGGGAAGATATATATGCCTCCGACTCCTGATCCTCCTGTTTTCATTCAACAACTTTTAACAAACAGTCATTTTATAGAGCATATAAGAGCGTACAACCAGATGTTTGCATTGACATCATTTGGAGCAAAAGTTGACGACTCAGTTAACAATGGAGAGGGACCTTATGTTTTTAAAGTTTCTGGTCAAATCTACCACTGGAAAGGGTCCCTTTGTCCGAAAGAAGGCCAGCACCCGTGGTTTCTGCAACTTTATATTTACGACACACAGGCAGAAGTTTCTAACATAATGCGAAATTTCGGAGGTCGGGAAGAAGACACATTGAATCCTGATATTGTTGTAGGTCTGATACACGTACTCGATGAACATAACGGCTTAGTCAGGCTCTTTAGAACAACACGTGACAGGTGTAACGCAGGTGAAATACTTGGATTCAAAATTCGGCTTTACAATAATGGTGGCGCCCGTGGATATGAGCTTCCAGATTCTGATGTTTTGGGAGGAATAGTTTTTGAAGATGGGCTAAAGAGTCGAACAGACTTTGATGTAATAATCGAATTCTGGGGCGGTCTTCCTCGAAGAATTAACAAGCTTCATCAATCGTATATGTCATTACAATTTCCTCTGTTGTTTGTGTTCAGAGAGCCATGGTACTATCCAGAATTACTATTGAAGCCTAAGAATAGTAGGGGCAGGGGTCAAAAAGTCACAATGAACGCGTATTATAAGTACCAGTTGCATCCGCGAGTTAAAGGGTTTGGTCTTATCTTCAAAGGTGGTCGTTTGTTTCAACAATATGTTGTTGCGGCTTTCTGTGCAATTGAGCAGGGTCGTCTTGACTTTATACGTAAGCGCCAACGTGAGCTTCGGTCTGATTATCTACTAGGTTTGTACGACGCTATTTCTCAAGGCGACCCCGAAGGAATACAAGCTGGATCGATGGTAATGCTACCAAGAACGTTTACTGGAGGCCCTCGGTATATGTACAGTCATTATTTAGACGCACTTGCTATTTGTAGATCCTTAGGGAACCCACAATTTTTTATTACTTTCATGTGTAACGTAAAATGGCCAGAAATAAAGCGATACATGTTGCAATTCCCATGCCTTACACCGGGTAACAGAGCAGATATTGTGTGTAGAGTCTTTCAGCAAAAGGTTAATGATTTCCTCAAGTTCCTCAAAGATGAAAGACCATTCGGATACGTGATTGCATGTACGGTTAAGTCAAGTATATTTAGTGATTTTTATTCTTTGTTATTTCAGATCTTTTAACTTTTAAAAGCTAAATGCTGTTTTTATTTTTTGTAACCAGTTTTGCACACAATCGAGTTCCAAAAACACGGTTTGCCCCATTGTCATACCTTGCTATGGGTTGATTCGAGTAACAAAATAAAGGATGCAACTCAAATTGACGACTATATTTCTGCTGAGTTACCTGATCTGGTGGAGGATCCTATAGCATACAAAGTCGTTACCGAGCTAATGATGCATGGACCCTGCGGTGTTACAAACCCAAGTGCAGTGTGTACTGAAAAAGGGTTTTGTAACAAGGGTTTTTCGAAGATGTATAATGACAAGACGTTTTTTTAACATTAATGGGCACACGCATTATCGAAGAAGACAGACAAAAGTTTAATTTATGAAGGGTGAGTCAAGGTTAGACAACTGCAACGTTGTCATGTACAATCGTATGATATGTCTGGCTTTTCGTGCTCACATAAATGTTGAATACTGCGGCTGGAGCATGCTAATTAAATACCTTTTTAAATACATTTCAAAAGGACCCGACCGTATTCTTGGAAAGATTGACAGGCAGGTTGGAAATCCATCTTCTTCAACGGTTGAGAAACACATCCAAGAAGACGAGATAAAAAATTACGTTGACGGTCGTTTATTTACCCATTTGAAGCTTGCTGGAGAATTTTTGACTACCCTGTTCACCGTAGAGAACCAGCTGTGCAGATTCTGAACGTGCATTTGGAAAATATGCAGCGTGTAAATTTTAGGGAAAGAGATAGGTTAGATGTCATTGTTAATATGCCTGACAAGAAGAAGACGACACTGACCGAATGGTATGTGTATAATAATGAACACACCGACGGTAGCCATTTAACTTATCTCGACTTCCCTTCTGAATTTGTATGGTATGCGGATTCGAAAAGCTGGCACAAAAGAGTGATACGAACAAAGAAATCCATTAGAAGGCTCACTTACGTTCACCTCAATTCTGGTGACCTTTTCTACTTCTGAATGCTTCTTTCCCATAAAAAAGGTTGTAAGTCCCCAATTGAAGTACGGACTGTTAATGCTCAAGTGTTACTGACTTATCGAGTGGCGTGTGAAGCCTTAGGTCTGCTTAGAGATGATAAATAATAGGACATCGCCCTCGAAGAATCAGGTGTGTCAGCGACATCCGCTCAGCTTAGAACTCTTTTTGCTCAGATTTTGGTATATTGTAGTATGGCAAACCCACATAAGCTTTGGGAAAACATTGGGAAGCGATGAAGGATGATATTCTAGGCAAAGTGTCAGAAGTAATAGGCATCTTGAACTATCATTTAAACACTCCTGAGTTGCAAGGGTACATTTTATACGAGTTGGAGGCAACACTCAATGGATTCGGGAAGTCTGTTAAAGAATTTAGGTTACCAACTCCTCCAGAACATCTGCTTAAAGATCTAAAAAATAAACTCCTTATGGAAGAGAAGAATTACAGATGCGATGTCCTCCTGCAAGAGTCCACTCTTTCTGTTCCAAAGCTGAATGAGGAACAAAAACAAATATACAGCTTGATAATGAACGCAGCCGAACAAAATCGACAGGAAATGTTATTTGTCTATGGTCACGGTGGAACTGGAAAAATGTTTCTTTGGGCTGCGGCTTTTGCCGGAAATGGCGCGGCGGTGTGGTAGATCGGATGAAGATGGTGGAGAGGATGGTGTGAAAATACTCGCCGGAAAAGATGGAGGATCGCCGGAAAAATCCGCCGGAAAAGTTTTTCCGGCGGCGGCGGCTGACCGGCGGCGGCTGGCCGGCGGCAGCTGGCCGGAGATTGGAGAGAGAGGGGAGAGGGTTTTTGAGTTGTGTGTGTTTTGAAATTTGTTATAATGAAAAAAATTTAGTTAAAATTTTATATATATATAAAAGTTTTAAAAGTAAATGAAAGGTGTATAATTCTTTAGGGTTGTATTTGAAAATATAATAGAGGGACTAGAAGTGAACTTTGGGTAATTTTTGTTAAATAACGGTTCGGGTCTCGTTTGGTCGAGTTAACGGATGATTTAAAAGACGAAACTTGCGCCATTGTTTTTCAAATTATTTTTCCTATAAAAATGAGTATTTACACGACTATATTTCATAAATATTTTGTAACGTTTATTTAAAATTGTCTATTATTTATGGAGTAATAGTTTTAGACTTTGTCCGAAAAATAAATCTTAATTTAAATGTTCGCGTTTTCAACCAACGCTTTTAAATAAAATGTAAGATAATTTATTAAATATTTTTATTAAATAAATTTCGATAAATAAATAAAATTTCATTAGTCTCGTGTCGGTACGCGTTGTTGTCGCTTTCGAGCCAACTAAGTTTGAAATAAAATAAAAAAAAAATTATGAGAATTATGTACTAATAATTATGATTTATTATTAAAATAAATTTTGGAAAATTATCGGTTACGCGGAATTTTTTTTTTTTGACGATAAAAGGTCAAACGGTCAAAAGTCAAGTCAAACTCGAAAAGTAAAAGGGTAACATAGTTATTTAAGGTTCCGAAAATTGACGGTTGTCACATTCTCCCCTCCTTTAGGAAGCGACGTCCCGGCGCTTAATCACTTTATTCGTCCCAAATTCACTTGAAATTGGTGAAAGACGACATTCTCGAACGGATTAACATGCTCTCACGTTATGGTCACACGACCTCGGCGCATTAGGGAGCTTTTCGAAGCGAAAACAATTTAAAAAAAAATCATTGGTGATCACACCGATCAAATCAAAGCACATATCGACCAACGGGTCTCGCTAAAGGCGATCATGATATTATAAAAATCGCATAAAATACACATAACTCCATCGGAAGCGTTACAACATTATTCAAAACAAGGCGCTCATCAT
>BQNB010158599.1:0-15014 GCA_026074375.1 Tanacetum coccineum
AAATAGTCTAAGCTATTTTCTGTCATTTTTCTAGAATTTTTAGAGTTAATTTAGTATTTTTAATCATTTATTTTCATTAAAAAAATTTAAAAATCATAAAAAATAGAAAAATAATCAAAAAAATAAAAAAAATTAGAAAATTTTCTTTTATCATTAAGTTTTTAACCGGATTAATATACATGCTGTTTTTGGAGATTAAACTTAAATCAACAATTTTTATGTAATATATATAGCAAAAACTTTAGTCTTAGTTCAAATTTATACTTGAATTTTTCAAAAAGAAGTCTTATTTAAATAAGTATTTAAAAAAAATATGATGATGAAAATATAAATGATGATAAAATGATAAAAAATATATATAATAATAAAAGCTGTGGGCTGATAAAAGTTTACTACCTCTTGCCGGCTCACAACCGATGTGATAGTCTTCTAAAGAAAGCCCATAGTAAGAATAAAGATCCGAGACTGATAAAAGTTTGCTGCATCTTGCCGGCTCACAACCGATGTTGCAGCCTTCTAAAAGGTCGAGGGTTACAATTGCATAAATGTCTAAATAGTTAAATTAAATTAATAAATTGACTTCTTTTTGTTAAATTCAAATATGCTTTTGCACTTTGACTATTCTATTTTATAAGCTATGAATATCCGGGAAACCTGAGAGTTTTTGAATCCTAAGGTCCGTGAGTCCCGATACTAGTCTCTGTGGGGTGTCAAAAGCCTGGTCACTTAGCCATAAGGTTGGGATGTGCCGAGACGAAAGTCGCTACATGGGATGATCTCGCCTTCAAACTCATTATTCTAAGGTGGAACATAAAGCATAGTATGTTGCAAAAAGTTGATTCATGGTTGAAATTCAAGATAGCACACTCACTTAAGATATAATAAATGTCGGGAGTAAAAAGTTCATAAGTTGCAAATATGAGTAGTGTTAGCATCCTTACTAATATTTAGCTGTGATTTAGTTTTAAGCTTGGTTTGAATAAGTAAAAAGTCGGGAACGATGAATTTATCCTTTTTCGGGCATTCTCGGAATCAAAATGCATCTTGTTCTATGATCCTTAACAGTTATGGAAATAACGAAAGTCGAAATAATATTATTAATATAAAAAAAATGGAAAAGTTTTAGAAATTGGGAAAAAGGGGTGTTTTATAACTTGTGATTTCTTAGCTTTTTCCACAAAAATCTTTGCTACTTTTCAAAGGTTTAGTTTGGAAAAGTTTCTAGGTATTTGGTTATAAGATATGTAAGATTGCGTGAGGACACGCAATTGCTTAGTTTGGGGAATTTTGATATGTGTGAAAAAACATATCCATTTTATATCAAAATAACCCAATAAAGACCAAAAACATAATAAAAATGGCAAAGATATGCTTGTTTTTGTGTTTTGTATGTGCGGGTACGGATAAAGCAAAAACATCAAGAAAACAGTTAAAACCAGGCAAACACGAACACGGGAACGGAAGAGCACGCAAAAAGCCGGGAGGAAGCTATCAAAGTCAAACCCTAGTCAAACTTCAGTCAACTTGGTCAACAAGTCAAATGGTCAACTCACAAAAAGACAAATCCAAAGTTACCAAATCAGTCCCTCATTTATAAACCAAATTACAAAACAAACCCTAAATGCCCTAAAAATCGTTATCTTTTTATTAATAAAAGATAACGACTGTTATATTTCTATAATAAAACCAATCCACAACTCGAGCCCAAATCCTTTACACCTCGGCCCAAACCCAGGTCAATTATAAAACCCGGGTCAACAAAGTCAAACCTTCTCCCTTTCAGTTAAAAAAGAAGCGGGAAAAATAGTTTTACTGTTCACCTATCTTCTTCGATTTACCACAAAGTCACAATCAAGGGGCAAGGTTAAATTGAGGGCCAAAAGGACAATTTAGGTGTTAAAGTACACCTTGGCAGCAACAAACGTCATATTCAAGCTCTTATTGGCTAAAACCCAAGAAGGAATGTCACGTTGGATTGAAGAAAGCACAAGGAATGAAGCAATTTATACCCATCTTACTCTCAGAAGAAGCACAAAGGTGTCACAATCACGGATTGCCACGCTGGCAATCCGTGTGAGACAATCTAATCTAACGGCTTGAAAATAGTATCCAATGATTGAAGAATGATCAAGGGCTATAATGATTAAGAGCGTCTAACTGAATTTGTGCCTAGAAGCTTCCCTGTGTGGGCTTATTAAATACGGCACACACTCCAAACTTAGGATATCTAGGGTAGCTTTTGATTTTTGTCTTTAAATTTAGCTTGTAGTGTTAGCTTATTTATTTTTAATTTAAACTTTTTGTTATAACTTCTTTTTCCGTATAATGTAATCAATTTTTTTTTCAATGAAATCTAGGTTCTCTTAATAATTGTCATTAAAAGATCTTATAAAATCTCAATGTTTCTTGTCACTTTTGTTCACAAGCTACTCCACACAAAGCTCATTAAAGCTCTCACAAGTCTTTAAGCTTAGCTTGTGATTGAGCTTATTAGTCACTTAATAAACTCAAATCTAAATTTAACTTAAGAACCCTTGCTTATTGACTGTGGACTTATGGAAGGGAAGCTAGCTATGGAAGAGCTTCCAAGGACTTATACTGGCTTATCTAGGATAAGCCAGAGCTTGTAGATTGCTCACTTGAGCTTATTAATGCCTTTGTTTAGCTAAGGCTCAAGTAAGTTTCTTATTTAGCTTTTTGTCTTAATTTCTTAGTTTAATAACTGCTTAATTTGCTTATTAATTGCTTATTCTTGTTAGTTTCAGCTTATATACGCTTAATATGTTAGTTTAATACTGTTAGTTCTTAGTTCCATAGTCTTAATCTAGTTTTTACTTATCATTTATAAACTGTCATTAAAAACCAAAAATAAGTAGATTAGTGTAGCTTATTGATTTCTGGCTTATTAGCTTATAGGTTTATGCTTATTAGTCTTATTATAAGCTAGTTATTATCTGGTATCTAAGTTGTAATAGCTAGATTTCAAATTCATAAGCTAAAATGAAAATTGTCTTAGTTAAAGGGGTGTTTGGATTAATGCAGTTTGACCTCTTAAAGTCAAACTGAATTGTGCAATTTAATTTGGTTAGTTTGATCTTCACATTTGATTAGGTTTTGAGCAGGTTTGTAGGATTAGATTAAGCTTAATATCATTTTAGGGTTTAAACCTCTTGTTCCTGCACCAGGGGAATTCTCCCTTTCCTTAGCTTGTCAAAAATTTGATCCAAGCCTCATTAAGCTTGGATCTTGTTTATGTTGAGTTAGACACACTCAATAAGAGTGTGTAGTGCAGGGTTGTCAGGACACCTGCATTTGTGTTTTGCCCTTTGGCCAATTGCACCAGCAGTAGTAAAAACAACAGTTAGTACTGCTGCCTTTCCATTTGAACTTAAGCTAGTTTAATTAGGTTTTAGGTTTTAAAATTGAATAAGCTTTTAGTTTAGATATAGGATAAGATAGTTTAAAACTTGTTTTCACATTTCTAGCTTATTTCTTAGGATAATTTAGTTTTAAAAGTTCATCAAAAAAAATCTTAAAAATACAAAAACAGTACTAAGTGGATTTTAGGTTCTTAATTTAGATTTCTAGTTTATAAGTTTAGTTTTTATAAATTTGATTTATAGCTTATATGTTGATTGTTAAGTTTGCAAAAGCTGAGCTTCTGTCATAGCTTATTGAGCTTTCTAGCTTATTTAGATTTCAAGTTTTAGTGCTTATTCCTGAGTTTACCTCTTAAGATCATAGGATTTAGATAGCTTTAGGTATTTTTAGTCAAATTAGCTTGTTGAATTTAGCTTATACACATCATTAGCTTTTTAGAACAGCTTTTAGATTTCAATTTGAGCTTAAAATGAGTTGTGTGCAAGCCTTTGAAGGAAAAGTAGCTTTTAAAGCTTTTAAAAGCTAAGTTTCTAAAAACTGCTTCTTCATAAGCTCTTTAAGAGCTTATTTTTAATTTTCAGCTTATAGTGCTTTTATTAAAGTAGCTTAAAAAGTTGTCCTTAACAACTTTTGTTCTTTAAGTTTTTTATAAAAACCAAAAAAAAAGGGAAGTGGAAGTCGGGGGTGAGCAAGGCTCGAACCCCCGACCTCAACACCTCAACCTTTTATAAACACACACTCCCACTCCTTACCGCTGTGCCCTTGGGTCTTTTTCATAAGACCCTTGCACTATTAATCCTTTATACTCATTTTCCCTTATAAGCATATTAAGCTGTTTAAGCTTATTTCACAGCTTATTTAATAAGCTGTGATCTCGGGCTTATTTTTCCTAGGATTTAAATAGTCTAAGCTATTTTCTGTCATTTTTCTAGAATTTTTAGAGTTAATTTAGTATTTTTAATCATTTATTTTCATTAAAAACTTTAAAAAATCATAAAAAATAGAAAAATAATCAAAAAAATAAAAATCTTTTTTAGAAAATTTTCTTTTATCATTAAGTTCGTAGGAAAATTAGTTTGACTCTCGTGGGTTTATTTTTGAGCATTTTAGCTTTTAGGGCTCGGTTTTCGATTCCCGTTATTCGTTTTTGTGATTTCTTTCAAATTTTATCGTTAAGCTTTCAAATTTTGCAAATCACTTTATTTTTACTCATAGAATTAGATTAAAAATTCAAATTCTAGGTTAAGGTGCTAATTAGGGTTTATTTTGTCGTTTCCGTTTTTCGTCCGCGTGTTTAGTTAATTTACTTGCATTTAATTGTTTTAATTGTTTTTAGTCGTAGAGAATCAATCAAAAAGTTGAAAATCATTCATAACATTGTCCAAACTGAATCGAGGGTATCAATTCACATTTCTTTAGGATACGACCCGGTAATCACTTACCGGTAAAAAAAACGTATTATATTTAATATTTTTGTGTTTTAAATTACATTTAATCTTTGCCCTCAAGGATTATTTGTATATTTATTTAAATACTTTGATATATTATATATACGTGAAATTGCTACGGATCAAGTAGTTGAAAGACGTAATCGTACTCATGTTGAGGCTGCTCGCACAATGCTTATCTTTTCTCGGTTACCTGAATTTCTTTAGGCTGAAGCAGTAGCTACAGCATGTTTTACTCAAAACCGGTCAATCATCCATACACGATACAACAAAACACCTTACGAGCTGTTACGCGGTCGAAAACCGAATATTGCGTATTTTCATGTGTTTGGTTCATTGTGTTATCCAACGAATGATCGAGATGATCTTGGAAAAATGAAACCAAAAGCAGACATTGGTGTGTTTATTCGTTATTCGGAAACATCAATAGGCTTTCAAATTTATAACCGACGAACCAAAATGATAATGGAGACTATTCATGTCAAGTTTGACGAGCTCACAGCTATGGCTTCTGAACACGATTGTTTAGAACCCGATCTTCAACGATTCAACAATCATAATTCATCAGCAGAACCAATGCATTCTCCATCCAAAGAAGATTTGGATAATTTGTTCGGTCCAATGTTTGAAGAATATTATGAGCAGAAGTCTTCTGATACACCCATCTATTCCGCTGCACAACCGACTCAAGTTCATGAAGACTCACCTTCCACATCTTCAATCATTGTTGACACGCATGAGGCACCTCCTGTTGTCACTATATCTGACGAACAAACTTCTCCATTCTCTTTGACCGAGGCTGATGAATTTAATCAAGAAGACACTACTGAGTTTGATGGTAATGCAAAGTTTGTTCCATATAAACCTCCAAGTCGTGAGGAAATTGAGTCATCCACAACGGCTCTAGTACCATCAAATATGCAGAATTTCCACCAAGTACAACCCTCAACTCACATTTGGACAAAAGATCATCCTCTAGACCAAGTTATTGGTGACCCATCCAAACCTGTTATGACTCGCCAACGGTTACACACAGATTATGAGGTAGGCATGTATGCTTTAACCGTCAGTACAATTGAACCAAATAATATCAAAGAAGTTATGGCGGATCACAGTTAGATTGAGTCTATGCAAGATGAGTTGAATCAATTTGAGAGACTTCAAGTTTGAGAACTCGTTCCACGACCAGAAGAAAAGAACATTATTGCTCTTAAATGGATTTGGAAGAATAAGTGTGATGCTGAAAATATTGTGGTTCGGAACAAAACTCGTCTTATGGCTAAAGGATATAAGCAGGAAGAAGGCATTGATTTTGAAGAGTCATTTGCTCATGTTGCTCTTCTTGAGGCTGTTCGGATGTTTATTACTTATGCTGCTCATAAGAATATCACTATCTTTCAAATAGATGTCAAAACGGCTTTTCTCAATGGTCCTTTGAAAGAAGAAGTCTATGTCAGCCAACCTGAAGGATTTATTGATCCAGAATTTCCAGATCACGTCTACAGGTTGAAAAAAGCTTTATACGGTCTTAAGCAATCACCTCGTGCATGGTATCACAAATTGTCTTCTTTTCTAATTGAACATGGGTTCACTAAAGGTATTATTGACCTGACTCTGTTCACACGACGTCACAGGGGAGACATATTACTTGTTCAAGTATATGTTGATGACATTATTTTTGGATCAACAAATCCAGATTTTTCAAAACGTTTTGCAAATCTAATGAAAAATAATTTTGAAATGTCGATGATGGGTGAACTAAAGTTCTTTCTTGGACTTCAAGGTCGTCAATCTCCCTGTGGCATATTCATAAGTCAGTCACAATACGCAATTGAATTGTTAAAGAAACATGGTCTGGATGAGTGTGTCTCCATGAGTACACCTATGGCAACTGAGAGGCTGGATGCTGATTTACAAGGCACTCTTACTGATCAAACGACTTATCGTCGTATGATAGGAGGGCTTATGTACCTAACAGCCAGTCGGCCAGACATTGCATTTGCTACTTTTGTATGTGCTCGTTATCAAGCACGTCCTATAGCCAAACACCTCAAAGAGGTAAAACGGATCTTTTGGTACCTAAGACAGTCCTATATAATGGGCCTATGGTATCTGAAGGATTCCGGATTTGAACTAATTGCCTATTCAGATGCGGACCATGCAGGATGTAAAGATGATTGTAAAAGCACATCAGGAGGATTGCAATTTCTAAGAGGAAAGCTCGTGAGTTGGAGTTCAAAGAAACAAGATTGTACTGCGATGTCAACTGCTGAAGCTGAATATGTTTCCATGTCTGCTTGTTGTGCTCAAGTTATTTGGATGCGTACTCAACTGCTTGACTATGGATATAAGTACAATCGGATTCCGATGTACTGTGACTCCAAGAGTGGCATTGCTATTTCATGCAATCCGGTCCAACATTCTAAGACGAAGCACATTGACATCCGGTATCATTTTATTAAAGAACATGTTGAGAAGGGTACTATGGAAATTTACTTTGTCGGGACAGAATACCAACCAACGGATCTATTTACTAAGGCGCTTCCAAAAGAACGCTTTGAGTATTTAGTTCATCGAATTGGTATGAGATGTATGACTCCAACGTCATTGGAAAGATGACAAATATCTTCGTGAAAAGGGGAATCCCCATAAAACCATCCCCCACAATCTTGTACAATCAAAATATTCAAAACAAAAAGAAATTTTTTTTCTTATTAAATTTTTTAAAAAAGAAATTACAATCTTTTGTTTCATGATTCCAAGTTTCTTATTAAAACCTTTTACATTGCAAAATACGGAATCATGATCCAAGGGGGAGTTCTTACAATTTTCATTCACAAACATCTTTTTGATAATAAACTCTCATGATGACTAAATTTGGAAATGTTATATTTTCGAGGGGGAGTTTTAGTTGAAAAAGTAACAAATTTTCATTTTCGGACTATGAATTTTACATAATTGTTATTTCAAGGGGGAGTGTTTGAAAAGATTCATTGTTTAAGGGGGAGTTTGTGTAAATTCACAAACAAAAAATTGGAAATGCTAAAGTACAAGGACTGAATGTGTAAATTTTTCAACAGTTTTCGGTAAAAGTTAAGTACAGGGACTGAAAATGTCAATTTTCCAAACTGTTTTCGGTGGCTATATAAAGGATTTTGATTTCATTTTTTACTTTTCTTTTTTACCGATCCTTTTACTGAGTGTTGAGGAGAAATCTGATTTAGCTATCTAAGTTCATTAGCAACGATTGTTAATTTCACTTCTTACTCAAACGTACGGTGGAGATATATGTCTTAGGTGTTTTGATAATTTGGGATAACCGAGTTTTAAACTCGGTAAAGATGAGGTTTACCGAGTTTGTGTTATGATAATGGTTTTGAGCTATAATGATCATTGTACGCAAAATCTTAGGCTTAGATTTAGTGTAAAAAGTGACTTAAGGCCATAAAATGATCATAGAATGGTTAGGATTGAGTTTTGATTAAACTTGGTAGTACATTATCGAATCTGTTATTTTACCGAGTTTAGTTCTTTGTGCACAGGTTATAATCTGTCAATGATTTAAACACTTAGATGATATTGAGTTTATGGTAACAAAAGTCATTATTTTTGAAACTCAGTAAAAAATGTCTAGTTGTCAAAATCATAAGGCAACGGTTCAAACTCGGTATCAACAAAATTGTCAAAACTCAATAAAGGTTAATTGGTGAAAATCAGTTCTAATTGTTTGTGTTCTGAAATGTTTTGTATATGTAATAAATGTTTGTTGCTCATGCATGTATTTTTTTTTGCTTATTGTAGTGAATTGTCAGGAAAAACAAAACGATCAGTTCTAGTGTGCTAAAAATTTTGACAAATAATTTTGGCAAAGAAACAAGTTTTTCATAAATTCTATGCTATGGATCATATATGTCTATTCGTAATTGTTAAGTGGACCTAAGTCCCTGTACGGTTTCGGACCATTTTTTGCATTGAACAGAAGAGGGAGTGAGTGGACTTAGTGTCCATACATTATTGAATTAGTGTGTTTGTATTCTGGGTTTTAGGCTTCATAATCAAATGTGAAAGGAATCAAAGTTTTTAAAGCTTGAATATGTTAATATTCAATCTCATTGTTTAAGTGGACTAAGTCATGTCCGGCTACGGTCATTTTCTGCAATGAACATAATGAGGAGTGGGTGACTTAGTGTCCATTCAGTTGTGGGTTTGTGATTACATTATTCAATATTAGCAACATCATGAAAGTTTTGTCACATGATTTTTGAAAAAGTTCTCAAAATCTGTTTATTGTGTCAAAATGATACTCTTTCTTAAAACAATTTTAAGAAGTTGAAGGATTTCTCTTGAATTTTTCATAACTGTGTCTTGATTCAAATCAAAAGAGAAATCTTCATCCTTCTTGAGAGAGTATCATGTCACAAAGAATTTATGGTGAGGATATTCTAAAAACAGAAAGAGAGAGCTAAATCCATACGCGAAAAAGCAAATCAAAAGTGTGTTCGAAAAAGAAATGCCAGAACACACAAAAATGGTAAATAAAAAGAATAATTCGAATAAAGCATATGGCACGAGCCAAGAAAAAGCAAAGAATGAGCACATAAGAACAAAACTGATCAAAAAATATGTCAAAAAGATTGCCAAAACATATAAAAACAACGAGAGAGGAAAAAGACAAAATGTCAAAGAATTATTTGTTTCCTAACACCTCAATTGTATTCATTCAGTTATCATCATGGCACAACAACAACATGCAGCTGATGTTCATCCAGATGAACTGTGTCCTCCAAACAAGCGATATGACCTTATGGATGCAAACAAGAAGGTTGAGTTGGAACATGTGCAATGTCCATCAGAGAGCAAGATTCTGATGAATATTATTAAGAATCATCCGTTACGATTCAGCATTGCAGCTTCAGCATCTGTACCTTGGATTTATATGGCACAATTCTGGCATACTTTGAAAGAAGACAGATCAAAGCATCGACTTAAGTTCTTGCTGGATAGAAAAGAGCTTACACTTACTCTGGATGACTTCAGAACAATCTTTCATCTTCCACAAGCAAATGATAACAATCATGCTTCGTTTGTGCCACCACCATCATTCTCTGATATGGTTCCATTTTACAAACAAGTGTTGGGATTTACAATGGAACTCAAGACTGTTTCTAATTTCAAGATATCTGGTCTTCTACAGCCTTGGCAGACGTTATGCAAGATATTCTCCAAGTGCTTGACTACACGCGTTACGGGATGGGACCAACCGCCGTTGCAGATAATGCAAATGTTATACTGCTTTGTCAATAACATTCATGTGGATTATGCAGAGTTAATGTGGGAAGGCATTTACTATTCACTTCATCATCCTGCCACTTCGATCCCATACCCACGATTTACGAAGATCATCATCAGTCATTATATGACTATCTTTCCTGACATTTCAAGACGTGCTCGAG
The DNA here is from genome assembly GCA_026074375.1 of Tanacetum coccineum. Lineage (NCBI taxonomy): Eukaryota > Viridiplantae > Streptophyta > Magnoliopsida > Asterales > Asteraceae > Tanacetum > Tanacetum coccineum. The sequence goes on from BQNB010158599.1 coordinate 10,283, forward strand.
ATGCTTATCACAATCTTCAAGATGATGATATTATGAAGAATATCTTCAATTCAGGAAGAAACAAGAACAAGGTTGGGATGCGGATACCAGCATGGATGATCACAGATGAGATGAAGCTTATGGAGCATTATAAGATGTATGCAGAGGTGTTTGGGCTAGATGTTCCTCTGACTCAGTCACAACCGACTGAGTCTACCCAGGGAACGCATAGGACACCTAGCGCCCCTAGGTCACCTAACCCTGCTACGGAGACAGCTGAGTCAAGTGTTCCAAAACGATCAACTGTGATCCGTTTTCGATTACCGTCAAGGCAATCTGCACGACTAACACCACCTGTTCCAGTGCCATCAGCAGAAAAAGCTGATGAGATGATTTTACAAACGACAGTGAGATTGAAGTAAGTACTGCTGAGCACAAGAGTCGTGAAGAACAAGAAGCAAGAGAAAATGTGGCACTGGTATACGAGCACTTGGCAGCTGAGGAGATTGAGAAGCTTGTTGAAGATCCTGAGAATGTTGATGATAGTTCACCCCCTAGGCATGATGACACATCTATTCCCGACACTAGGTTAGAGCCCAGGAGTGATAAGGAAAGTCCGGAGGTGGAGATTGTTCAGGAAAAGGAGGAAGAGACTACAAAGGACACGGAGGTGGAACCAGATAAAGATACTCCAATGGTAGATGTTACCAATATTGTTACACCTGTAAATGTTGATGATGAAGAAGATGAAATAACTGATGAAGTGTTTGAATTAAGGAGAAGGGTGAAAGGGAAGAATGTAGAGGAGACTAGGATTTCACCAATTCCTCACCAATAGATCACGGTTTGCTTGAGAATCATCTCTACTCTCGTATCTTCGGATACCGAGAAACTCTAGGAATTGACGGTTACTCATCCTACACCATCATCAGGTTTATCTGAACCAAAGTTAACAAAAACCAATCGTCTTCTATCATTGATCAAGGCAAAACCCAATCGATTCAAAAGATACAAGAGTTTCTTTCATGAATTACAGGGACGATATGGTTACTTATTTGCACATCTCAAGAAAAGGTTCATGCCACGGACATCAAGTGATCAACTTGTTGATAATCTTCATGATGTCATGATGGAAACGCTACCCTCGTTGGTGAAAGAGAAAGTAATGGAGCAAGTTAAGAAGGAAGTTCCTGCGCAAGTTCGAGATCAAGTTCCTGTGTATCTTGCGGAAGGGTTGATTCTGGAAAGGAAAACGACTAAAGAAGAGACGGAAAGATTAATCTCTAAAGCTATCTTGCAAGAAAATGGTGTATGCAGGCACATATATCATCACAGATTCAAAATGCAATTGACAATGCTATTCCTTCTTTAGTTGATGCATCTGTACGCAGTTATATGTCGGGTCATATTCTTTATGTTCATCCGGCACAAGTTCAATCATCCTCTATTCCAGAACAACAACATCAATTGTACCTTGCTATGAAGGCTGATCCTCTGTTACAACAACAAGACATAGCAATCTGGTTGGCTCTCCAGATGAAGTTTGAGAAGACTCAGGTACCACAAACTGCTTGTAGATCTTCTGCCGTTCGCACAAGAGATCAGGACGATCCTCATGATGATGCTCATCCTGAGGGGGAGAATAGTGCAAAAAGGCAGAAGACATCGGAGTATGAAGCATATGTATCTGGAGAGTCATCGTCTGGACAAGTTAATGTAGAGGAACCAGGTCCTTCTACTTCAGGTAATCAAGAACAAGATGATGAATTTGATTTCTGGACTGATTCTTATGCTTCTGATGATGATGAGATTCCAACTAAGCAAGTAACACAAGACATCATGGAAGAGATATCTTTGACAATTGATGAAGCTAAGTTGAAGAAGATGGCGGATGAGATGCTAAGACAAAGATGTACTTCAGGAGATGAACATCAGTATCACATTGATCAGATGAAGAATTTCTTGCAAAGTGACATTGTTTAGGAAAGCAGAAAGGAAATTCTTGTCTCTCCGCATCCACAAAAGATCACACCATTAGTTTAAAGCTGTCAAAGAGATCCTGAAGCTCCAGCACTATCTCTGATCAATCAAGACCTTTTGTACTTGAAGAAAGGAAATTCAGGTCTTGAGAAGATCGTTTTTGCACTTCAATAAATATTCGAGCATTGTCCTTCAATGTTGTAGATATTGAAGAACGGACTTCCAGATGGGTTAATAAGTGTATAAAGAAGTTTAATCCTTATGCAAGATATGGTGTTGAAAACTGGAAGAATCCTCATGCGAAGATCTTCTACATAAGGAGACAGAAAGAACCTGGAAGACCGAAGGAAGAGATCTATTCAAACTCTAAGATCGTTCAAGTCATCAAGACATACTGGGAATTGGGTCATGAACATAAGTTTATCACAGAGATTGTGGCAAGAAGAGCTAATGATTCATATGTATAACCGAGCCAGATTATAAAACCATCAATAAAGAATGAAATTGAAGACATGTATCTGCTGATCGTGAATAACAAGGTACCTGATTATGCTAATACAGGATTGCTATGGTCTCTATCAGTGTTCATCAGGAGTTCAGTGATATGGGAAAGAGTGCACGATTTTCAACTTGGAATCGAAAGCTATCAACAGAAGATTAATCTCACTGCACCAATAATTACATTCCCAGGAATTAAAGAATATGATGTGTTTTTTCTAATGTTTTTTATGACCCTACATGGAATCACTTACACTAATAGCAAGAAGAGAAAAGGGTATGAGAAATCAGAGATACATAAGTTTTTGAGATGCAAAACTGAGAAAAAATGCCTTGAAGGACTAAAGAAAGGTTATTATAATGATGTCAGTATGGCTATGTGCAAAAAGAACTCACAAATGATGAAGTTTGAGTTTCTTAAATTCTTGTTGTGAAAGAAGAGATAGAAGTTTGATTGAATTATCGAGATTCAAAATTAGAAATGGAGTTGTACTGGGAGGTGGTGAATGAAGACCACTTTGACCCAAGGAGGGAACGCCCAGAATAAACGACCTTAGGGGGAGATTGTTATGATTTATGGAAAAGTGTCGATTATTGTGGGTTTTATTATAAATTTGTTATTAGACATTATTTTGTTTAGTTTAATATAGCTTTAATAAGGTTTATTATGCTTTAATAAGAAATAGCATAATAACCAAGTCTAGGACTATATTAGACAAGTTAGGAAATAAGGAAGGGGAAGCCTCCCTCCCTTGCTATAAATAGCCATCTAATCTTCAAATTAGAGGGTGATACCTTGTAATATAACATCTCATTTCCCCCCCCGCCCCCATAATAAGATTTGAATTTTCCCTTTACTTGCCCTCATTCTCTCTAATCTTACATGTTGATATGATTGATTCGAGATTCATGTGACCTATCAAGAGTTGTCGGTACAATTGCAAGAGCTGCTGGAGAAGGGATTTATTCGTCCGAGTTCATCACCGTGGGGAGCACCAGTTTTGTTTGTGAAGAAGAAAGATGGATCTTTTAGAATGTGTATAGATTATCGCGAGTTGAACAAGTTGACTGTCAAGAATCGTTATCCTCTTTCGAGAATTGATGATTTATTTGACCAACTGCAAGGTTCGAGCGTGTATTCTAAGATCGATCTGCGATCAGGATATCACCAGTTACGCATTAAAGAGGAAGACATTCCAATTACTGCATTTAGAACTCGGTATGGTCACTTTGAGTTCCAAGTAATGCCGTTTGGATTGACTAATGCGCCTGCTGTGTTTATGGACTTGATGAACCGAGTATGCAAGCCGTATCTGGATAAGTTCGTCATAGTGTTCATCGATGATATTTTGGTTTATTCCAAGGACGAAGAAGAGCATGGGAAGCATTTGAAGATTATTCTAGAGCTGCTTAAGAAAGAGAGATTGTACGCCAAGTTTTCAAAGTGTGATTTTTGGCTAGATTCGATACAATTTCTGGGTCATGTGATTGATCGTAGTGGTGTTCATGTTGATCCTGCCAAGATCGAAGCCATTAAGAGTTGGGCTGCACCGACGACGCCAACGGAGGTGAGGCAATTTCTTGGATTGGCTGGGTATTATAGGAGGTTTATTGAAGGTTTTTCTTTGATTTCTAAGCCACTGACTAAGTTGACTCAGAAAAATAAGAAATACGAGTGGGGAAAAGAAGAAGAAGCTTTTCAGACGTTAAAGCAGAAGTTGTGTAGTGCACCGATCTTAGCATTGCCCGAAGGAACGGAAGATTTCATGGTGTATTGTGACGCATCTCTTAAGGGTTATGGAGCCGTGTTGATGCAAAGAGAGAAGGTGATAGCGTATGCTTCTAGACAATTAAAAGTCCATGAAGAGAATTACACTACTCATGATTTGGAGTTGGGAGCCGTTGTTTTCGCTCTTAGATTGTGGAGACATTATTTGTATGGAACGAAGTGTGTGGTTTTCACCGATCACAAGAGCCTACAATATATTTTGAATCAGAAAGAGTTGAACTTAAGACAACGGAGATGGATTGAGTTATTGAGTGATTATGATTGTGAAATTCGGTATCATCCTGGAAAAGCGAATGTTGTGGCTGACGCCTTGAGTCACAAGGAAAGAATTAAGCCATTGCGTGTTTGAGCTTTGATGATGACTATTCACAATGATTTATCAAAGTAAATTCGTGAAGCTCAAAAGGAAGCAATAAAGAAGAAGAATGTTGAGGCAGAACATTTAGGGAGATTGATTAAGCCAATATTCAAATTTCACCTTGATGG
>BQNB010158600.1:0-15014 GCA_026074375.1 Tanacetum coccineum
TTCAAATGCAAAACATACAAATACAATGTATCTTTGGTACGTTTTTAGTCTTTTAAGTCCGTTTTTAATGGAAAATGGCATTTGTAATTAAGCACATACCAATTGCCACTGGCTATCACGTCTGAAAATCCTAGAACTTCTTGAGACTACTCTTCACAAGCTAATTCAACAACGTCGATTCGATTCGCCGTCATATCATTATAATTAACTGAGTATCTCGAAGTCTGATTAAGATTATAAGTAATGGCCTCATTTCCTACTAGAAGGGTTAATTCACCTTCGTACACGTCTATCAAAGCACGAATGGTCTTAAGAAAACACCTCCCGAGAATTAGAGGTACTCGAGGGTCTGGTTCAAAATCTATGACCACGAAGTCGGCTGGAAATTGGAATACATCAACTTTAACGTTGACATCTTTAGCAATACCAATCGGTCATGAAATCGAACAGTCCGCTAATTCTGGTGTCATGCACGTCGAAGTTAGGTTTGGAAGGTTAAGCTTTTTCCACACAGAAAATGGCATGAGATTTATGCTTGCGCCAAGATCGGCCAAGGCTAAGCACTCATCCATTCCGGGAAATTTACATGTCGGGATCACCAAGTTTTTCGGGTAACTTGTTAAGTATGACCGCCGAGCAATGTTCATTCAAAGGGGTTCTAGCCATCTCACTAAGTTTTTCTTTATTTCCGATTAAGGCTTTAAGAGTTGAAGCAAATTTAGGCATAAGAGTCAAAGCATCCATGAAGCTAATTTCAAAACTCATATCTTTGAAGATTTCATAAAATTTCTCTTTTTGTTCGTTAGTGTTTTCACAGCGCTTCTCATCATTTTGCCTTGAAGGATAAGGAATCGACAGTTTCAGGTTAGGCATCAGTGCACTAACGGGAGCAACAACTGGCTCGGAAACCGGATTTTGGTTTTCAACTAGGACAACCAGAGGTTGGACGTCTTCAGTAATTCTTCTTTGGGTAATTCCATCTGTTATTAAGTAGGAAAAGATCGTGTCCTTTGTCACCATCGGCTCTACGTTCGTACTACTTTAGGAGAAGAGAGTAGGAAAGCGTAGGTCCTTGATAAAGCAACACCGGCTTGCGGGTAGTAATACCCTTCAAGCCTTTCCTTCGGTAGTAACAGTGTAACTTTAAGAGAACCTGAATCTTGAAGCAAAAGCAATATTGGAATTTACAAACTTAGAAAGCATCTCCGTTAAATTTGTCACCTGGTTTTTGTTGACCTTTGCCTGATTTTGCATATTCCTTAATATTGCATCATTAGCCTTGACATAATTCTCAAAAAATCGGTCCTTTTCAAACTCCTTGCATTAGCGGAGCGTACACAAGTGATAAGGGAGAGCGAGCTTGGTAAACCTGTGGTGACTAGTCGGAGGTTGATACACTTGTCCTTAGAGAAGTTATTTCCACGTTTTGGATTGAAATTGTTCCTTCTGATTTTTGTTGAAATTATTCCTTGATTCTGATTGACACGGTTTTGAGTGTTTTGACTCGAGGAAACCATGGAGGTCGGATTTGTTTTGCACCATCAGAAGGTCTAGAATTGTATTTACCTTGATTAAAATTGCGCAACAACATGTGAAACGTACTCCTTGCATGTGTCTCGATAGCATTGCCATCGTGGCTAACAATTCCTATAAGAATGAGCAACCTCCACAAGTTACATCAACTCTGCTCGACCACTTTTTTTGTACTGTGCAGAGCTTGGGATTTTTGCTTGTCGATAAGCCATAGTCTTCATCAATATTCTTAAGTTCTGGAAACTTCTTTGTAAGAGCAGCAACATCGGGTAAATTCCGGAGTAATTGAATTCGAACTCACGTCTTGTTAGCACGACCTGCCTTATTTCGTGAATTAGAACCTTGGATTTACTCTCGATAATTTTCAAAAGCATTCACCGAGGCATCTTATCCAAAAAATTTCCACCCCGGCAATTCAAAACGAATCTTGATATTCTAGCATTCAAGCATTGTAAAACGTACTAGTTAATGTATGTCTGAAAATCCGTGATGGGGGCATGCCGAAGAAGGGTCATTATGATCGATTCCCATAGCCTCGTAAAACGATTCATCAAATCTTTGTTGAAATCTCGTGATTTCGTTTCGAAGATTTGTCGTTTTTGAAGGAGGAAAGAATTGATTAATGAATTTTGAAACAAGATCATCCCATGTCAAAATTAATCGAGGAGGTTCTTTCTCCTAAGCCAAATCCGAGCTGAAACCTTCAAGAAGAAATGGAAAAAAGCCATAAGCTTAATTGACGTGCTTGGAATGTTCGGGAATCTCATCGTTGAGGTAATCTTATTGAAATAACGGATGTGAGCATGTGGATCCTCTTTATCATGTCCGAAAAACTGCTTGTTTTGAACAAGATTGATCAAACCATGCTTTAACTCAAAATTAGCATTGATTTCAGGAATTACGATTGCATCCTCGTACCCCTCGGTGGTGCTTGGAAGCAATTCTGCCATTGTCCGGTTATCGGAGGCCAACGGAACTACTAGGGAGGAATTAACAAAAGGTTCTTCATAAATTAAATGTTCTACGAACAGCCTGGGGCTTGTTGTTGCCGGATCTGGTTGCGGTTTAAGAAAACAGTGGGCATGCACAAAGATAGAAAAAGAAAATTTAAACTAATTTTTTTTTTATATTTTTTTAAACAAACTATTTTAACGGATAACGAGAAGACAACTTAAACCAAATAATCAAATTTACTTCACGGTAACTCTTAAAATTTTTACTTTTTAAGGTAGTGTTCCTCGTAAATGACACCAAATTATAAGTTTTTTAAATCCTTTGATCGGTTGAGAACTTAACTAATAGATAATACCTCAAATTGAAGGAATTATTGTTGGTGTTCTTTACCAACTTTGTTTATTTATTGTTATTTTTTTTATGGACAATTTTTAATATTTAGAATTTTTATTTTTTTATAAGAATATTTATACTAAAAAGAAAAAAAAATATTTTTTTTACTTTTTATATTATATATATATATATATATATATATATATATATATATATATATATAGTGATTTTTTGACAAAAACAAAACTGTCAAAAATGACAGGTCTTCAATCACGAGACAACAAACTTCAAACGAGAGAATCTTAATCACAAATCCCCGGCAGCGGCGCCAAAAATTGATTCGTAGAATCTTATTTACGTAATAATAATAATATATAACATATGAAAGACCATGGTAGAGAATTTGATAATGAAGTGTGATTCGTAGAAATCAAACACACGTAAATATAAAATATATAATATGATGGAAAATTACCAAATTACCCTTGAGGACAAAGGTAAAAAGGAAATTCTTCAAATATATATAATATAATACTAGGACAATGATTTGAATTGGAAACAAAGATTGATTTGATTATCTACTTCTACAATTTAAAATGAGCAAATGATAACAATTAAGCACGAAAACAAATAATGGGAAATCAAACTTAACTAAAAATGCAAAACGGAAACCCTAAATGGCAATTAAAAACCCTAATTTTCCAAAATTAAACCTGAAATGAATTTTTCTCTTTAAATGGACTCTAATTGACTAAAAAGTAAGTTTAAAGAAAACTAGAACAAAAATGGATTTGAAATGAGCTTTAAAACACGAAAAATGGACACGGGAACAAATCCCGTTCTTTAAAAATCAAAATTTTACAAATTAAACCCTACGAAAGCAAAACTAATTTTCCTATAAACTTTATGATAAAAGAAAATTTTCAAACAAAGATTTATATTTTTTTAATTATTTTTCTATTTTTTATGATTTTTTAAAGTTTTTAACAAAAATAAATGTTTAAAAATACTAAACTAATTATAAAAATTCTAGAAAAAATACGAAAAATAGCTTGAACTAATTAGATCCTAGGAAAAATAAAAACTCGATTAACACATGTAATGAATAAGCCACGGAATAAGCTAAAACAGATTATTAAGCTTATGAGGGTAAAATGTGTATAAGAATTAAATGTTGTAAGAGTTTAACGAAAAAGACCCCAGGGCGCAGTGGTAGTGAGTGTGTGTTGTGGTGTTATAAAAGGGGTAGAGGGTGTTGAGGTCGGGGGTTCGAGTCTTGCTCACCCCCGATTTCCACCTTCCCTTTTTTTATTTTTTAAAACTTATAAAAGCAAAGTTATTAAGCACCTAAATATAAGCAATTTTAATAAAAGGAACGTTTTATAAAAAGCCCTAAATAAGCTGAAAAACAACTTATAATATGACAGAAACTACTTAACTACTTTTTAAAGTTTTTCTTAAACTATATAAGCTAGAAGACTAAATAAGCTAAAGTTTATGACAAATTAAGATACTAATAAGCTAATTCTAACCTAAAGAGCTAAATGAACAAGAATAAGCACACAGAATAAGCCATAAGCTAGAAATTCACAATAAGCACTTATTGACATTTTAAACCAAACAGCCCTAATGGCAGACTTTGAGCTTCTTTTTAAGCTAACTAACAAGAGAATTAAGCTAAATGACTTGAACTATCTTAAAACCTGACCTGTAAGCTATATAAAAATACTTTTTGAAATAAATTTGGACCACAAGAGCTTATTGAAAAAGCTCTTTGAAAACAGCTTGAAAACTCAGCTCCTGCTGAGTTTTGTTTTGGCTTTTGAAAATGAAAATGCAAGATTTTAAAGCTAAAAACAGATGATGTAATAAGCTACTTTTTGAAAACTGAATGCACACTTATGAACTATCATCCTAAATCTATTTAAATGCTGAAAGTCCAAATCTAAAAACTACAAATACCATCTGAATTCATAGCTGGAAAATGACAGTTTGTTCATATATTATGCTGATGCATTTGACACCAATGAGACTCAAAATCAAAACATTAAAATGCAGGCCTAATGAAACTTGACTTTACACTACTTTGGCACTAAACTAAGAACATATAAAGTAATAATAACAACTAAACCCTATTGAATCACTAAAAGCTATTAACAAACTCACAAATTTAAAGCCTAAACTAGAAAACTTATGAAAACTTTACTAGACCTAATAAACTCACTAATCCTGCACACTCTAACTCAATTTGACTAGCTAAAACAATAACCAAAGATCAAAAAGATCGCAGGCCTATTAAATTTAGGTTAAATACTGCTTGAGCCAAACACCCCCTTAAAATCCATAAACCTCATTTAAACTTGCTAATTTGAAATCTAATTTATTAAACCTTATTACTAGATAGTGAACAACTTTTAATAAGCAAATAAGCGGTTATCACAAAGTAAATAAGCCAGAAATACTAAGCTACTACTTATGCTAATTATTTAGTTGGTTTTTATTGATTTATGACAGATTATGAGGAAAACTAGGATCTACACTAATTTAAGCTAAAACAGATGATTAAACTAGTTTAACAACTAGAAAAGACAGAATTAAGCTAATAATCAAAACTATCACTAAAGCTAAAAAAAGAAAAATACAATTTAAGCTAAATTACTTGAATAAGAAATTTAACATACAAAATGCCTAGCTTAACAAGGCAGATTAAGGCACAAGGACTTCTCTACATGCTCTAGCTTATCCTTTTGGATAAGCTAGTAAAAGCCAATGGGGTCTTCCCATTTTTATCCATCCTCCATAACTTATAACCAATTTTCACCATGATATTCATTATTTTCAACTATTATTTGGTTTAAGTATTTTAAATTGAATGATGACTCAATGTCATCTTATAGACAAAAGAGCTTAATAAGAGGCTTAACACAAGCTTAATGAAACAGTTAACCAAATTTGAGAGATGTATAAAAGTATAAAAATTAAAGAACCAATTTATGAAACTAAAATGAGGATTTTATTAATTGAAAACTATGTACAAAGCATAGAAAGATAGATTACAAATAGCTGAAAAGAAAAATTACATTTAAACTAAAAAGTTACATAAGCTATTTAAAAAACTTTTTAAAAAATGCAGAAAAAAAGAAGAAGATGATCCTCTGTGTGTGAGGGACTAGCTCTATTTATAGCTGTGGTGAGAAGCTTCTAGGCCTCTTGTCCCGCTCCTCTATCTATCCATCTTGGCCCTTGATTAATTCTCTATCATTGGATGCTTAATCATTTCCGTTGGATCATATTGATGAGCACACGGATTGCCAGCGAGCATATCCATGTGTCAGACCCTGAGCTTCTTTTGTGAGTGTATTAGAGCAAAGACCCAATGATTGGTGTGTTTCTTTCCAATAGCCGCGTGTACTTCTATGTGGGTTTTGGCAATATAGCTTCCTGTGACGTAAAACTCTGCAACGATGCCATACTTTTACTTGAATTGAACTGCCACGTGGTCAATTGTGATTTGCCCTTTGTTTTGACTCGAGGTTAAACGGGGACGATGGGTGAACAGTGAAAACTATTTTTTCCCGCTTATTTTTTAACTGAAAAGGGGATGGGGGTTGACTTGGTTATTGGGGTTTATGACTTGGGCCAAATATAAAAGGCAGGGTTGGACCGGGTATAGGATTTGGGTTGGGCTCGTTTTAAGGGTTAATAGGTAGATAATGGTTGTTACTATCCTTATAATGTAAAAAGATAACGACCGTTAGGGTTTAGTGATTATTTTTGCAATTTGGTTAATTTCGAGGGACTGATTTGGGAATTTTGGGTTTTGTCTTTTTATGGTTGACTTTGGTTGACCAAGGTTTGACTTTTGTTGACCTTGATAGCATTCTCCCGGATCTTGTGCACTCTTTTCCATTCCCGTGTCCGTATTTGTCCGATTTTGACCGTTTTATTGAGATTTTTTGCAATATCCGTACCTACACAATCACAAAGACTAAAAACAATAATTTAAGGCATTTAAAAAGCACAATTTTTGTCTTTTATGTGTCATTTTTTGACATAAAAGGATATGTTATTCACACATATCGACATCATACACTAGAGTTCTTATTTGGATTAGACTAAAATGCATTCATGATTGATTATACATATTATAATATACATGGTATATTACAGATAAAGTCTTTATATTAATACTTATATAAGTTACTTTTGATTTTCAGATTTTGTCATGTCAGATTTAGAGGATTATACGGTTACTTACACAGAGGTATCTAGTCCGTTTGAGGATTTATCAGACATAGGATCTTCGAGAGTCATTGTACATGAATACGATAGACTGCCCTTTAGAAAGGACGATTGGGGTTTTTATATTATTGGATTATTTTTTAAAGATGCAAAGGACCCTTATGCTTATGTGGAGGCCGCTCTTCAGGCCCAACCATCACCAGATTACGTGCCTAGCCTCGAGGAGCCATAGCAGGCACCACCCCTACCAGATTTTGTTCCTAAGCCGGTTATATCCAAGAGTTTATGCCAGTTGAGGATGATGTGCTTCCCAGCTGAGGAGCAGCCACTGCCTGCTGTTGTCTCACCCACTGCTAATTCACCAGGTTATATTACTAAGTCCGATCTTGAGGAGGATCCAGATGAGGAGGATGAGGAGGATCCTGAGGAGGATCCAGCTGACTATCTCACCGATAGAGATGATGATGATGATGATGAGGATGAGGAGTCCTCCAGAGATGATGCTAATGACGAGGAGGAGGATGAGAACGAGGAGGAGGAGGAGGAGCACCTAGCTCTGGCCGACTATGTCTCACCACCCGCATGTCGTACCACTGCCAGGATGTCTATCCAGGATCAGACACCTATTCCAATCCCTTAAAGGCAGAGGAGCGACAGAACTTCTTGGGCCATAGACTAGCTCACCCCCAACCACCATCTCCACTTACATTATACTCATCACCACTACCACAGATACCATCTCCACCACTACTAGTATCATCACCATTACCTATGTTACCTCCACCACTACCTGCTAGTCCTACTTATCCATTAGGCTATAGAGCTAATATGATCCGGTTGAGAGCCGACCCCCCCCCCCCCCCCCCCCCCCCACCCCACCATCTACTTCCCATCCACTATAACCACCTATTGTACTTCCACATACCAGGGCATCTATGGCCATGATGAGGGCTGTTGCACCGTCTACCTACATCTTAGCATCTCAATCAGAGATACCACCATCAGGGACACCACCACTTTTACCTATACCATTACCTACATCATCACCACCTTTGCTTCTACCCCTCTACAGGAATGTAGAGCGATGTATCCTAGAGGTTATGTTAGTCAACCTAGAAGAGGTTGTCATTTCACTTGTTCCCATATATGAGTCGGGGGAGAGCTCACTGCTCCTACTGCTAGGCATACTGAGGAAATTAGAGCAGATTATGGTTTGTTGGCACTCTGGATGCCGAGATTAGACATGACCCAGAAAAAAAAAAAAATTAGGGAAGAATGGTTTACAGATACTGATATTAGGGAGGATCCAGATGAGATTGTAGAGGAGACACCAGCGACTAATGTGGAAGAGTTGGGTCAAAGGATGACCAATTTTGTTACGACTGTTAAGCAGGATACTGATGAGATCTATAGGAGACTGGACGATGCACATGATGATAGATCATTGATGAGCGGTCAGCTCAACTTGCTATGTAGAGATAGGCACGCCCATGCTCGTACAGCTAGACTTATGGAGAGTAAGGCCAGAGCTTCTTGCGAGGCTTGGGTACAGTCAATGGATGTCAATGATATGACACATTCTAAGGTTAGAGCACCGTGGACTACAGTTTTAGCACATCAGACTGAGATTGGAGATTTGCGGGTAGCAGACCGCAGAAGACAAACATAGCTCATAGAGGTACTGACTCTGCTGAGGACATTGCAAACTCAGATGGCAGCACTACATAGTCAGCAGACACCTGTTAGGGATCCAGCACATCCTAATGTACCGGAGGAGGCCGGTAGTAGTTCTTAGATCTGGTTATGTTATTGCTATGTTGTATAGCCTACTAAGTATTATGAGGTAACTCCTGGCTAGTAAGGCTCTAGGTTTTATTTTCATTTTGTAACCTAATGGTAGTGATCATTTTGTAACCGAATCAGTCATGTATGTTTTCTAGATTATATATGGAAGGGATGTATTATGTCATGTCTGTAATCAAATTTATTAAGAAATAAAGTCGATTAGCTACACCATTATAAATTTCAATTTAGTTGTATATTTCACTGTGTGATGTGATCTCACTTTATTTATTGTGTATATGTCATGTCATGGTTATGATTTGTATGAAATCTAACGGGTTATTATATTTTCTTGTAATTTGAAGAAAATGCCACCAAAACGACACAAGATCGTCACCAATCCACGAATAACCACCCGCCACTACTTCTGTGACTGAAGAGAAACTTAAAGAATAAATTGCTCAAGTATTTACGATGTGTTGGCAGAACGTGAAGGTCACCAGAAGCGGAAATGTGTAGAAGACATCCATGATTCAGGAATGGGTGGTATGGAGACAATCTCTCTTTCTCGTGAGTGCACTTACCCAGACTTCATGAAATGCAAACCCCTATATTTTAAGGGTACTGATGGAGTTGTTGAGTTAACTCAGTGGTTTGAAAGAATGGCGAACAACTGTGTTCCGTAAAAAGTAACTGCATTGTGAAAACCAAATCAAAAGTTTTGCCACTTGGTACTCTTCTTGGAAGTGCTCGAACGTGGTGGAATTTCCACGTTAGGACTGTTGGTCACGATGTTGCTTATGCAATGACTTGGACAAACCTGAAAAGAATGATGACCGACAAGTACTGCCTAAAGGGCGTGATTAAGAAGCCGGAGGTTGAGATGTGGAATCTAAAGGTTAAAGGCACAGATGTGGTAAGCTATAACCAATGTTTTTAGGAACTGGCATTGATGTGTGCTAGGATGTTCCCTGAATAGTCGGATAAAATCGAGAGGTATGTCGGTGGTTTGCCTGACATGATTCACGGAAGTGTAATGGCATCTAAGCCAAAAACCATGCAGGATGCAATTGAGTTTGCAACTGAGCTGATGGACAAGAAGATCCACACTTTTGCTAAACGTCAGAGTGAAAACAAAAGTAAGCAAGATGATAACCAACAACAACAGAACAAGAGGCAGAACACTGGCAGAGCTTATACTGCAGGGTCTGGTAAGAAGAAACCTTACGAAGGATCTAAACCTCTGTGCTCCAAATGCAACTATCACCACGATGGTCAGTGTGCTCCAAAATGCCACAGACAACAGAGTTGGCCATCTGGCCCGTGACTGTAGGAGTACTGCAAATGCCAATACTGCTAACAACCAAAGGGGCACTAGGGCATGTTAGAAACCTACATGCTTTGAGTGTGGAGCCTAGGGACATTTCAAGAGGGAGTGTCCAAAACTGAAGAACAACAACCATGGTAATCAAGTTGGGAATGGCAATGCTCCAGCAAAAGTGTATGCGGTAGGCCATGCAGGGACATACCCAGACTCAAACGTCGTTATGGGTACGTTCCTTCTAAACAACTGCTAGGCTTTTATCTTATTTGATACGAGTGCTGATAGGAGTTTTGTGTCTACTGCATTTAGCTCCCAAATTGATATCACACCAACTACCTTAGATCATTATTATGATGTTGAACTAGCTGACGAGAGAATAATTAGGTTAAACACAATCATACGGGGTTTTACATTAAACTCTTAAATCATCCATTCAATATCGACTTAATGCCCGTAGAACTTGGTAGTTTCGATGTCATAATTGGTATGGATTGGTTGGCAAAGTACCAAGCTGTCATTGTTTGTGCCGAGAAAATCATTCGTATTCCCTGGGGAAATGAAACCTTAATTATTCATGGTGATGGAAGCAACCAGGGAAACAAAACTCGTTTGAACATCATCTTGTGCACTAAAACACAGAACTACATGCTAAAAGGATGTCACGTCTTTTTGGCACATGTTACTACAAAGGAGACTGAAGACAAGTCGGAGAAGAAGCGACTTGAGGACATTCAAGATTTTCCTAAAGTGTTTTCTGAGGACTTGCCGGGTCTTCCTCCGACTCGATAAGTGGAATTCCAAATCGATTTGATACCTGGTGCTGCACCTGTAGCACGGGCACTTTATCGATTGGCCCCGTCCAAAATAAAAGAATGACAATCCAACTGAGGGAGCTTAATCTGAACAAAGGCTATATAATGCCTAGTCCTACACCATGTGGAGCTCCGTCTTGTTGTCAAGAGAAGTTGGATCATTTCCAAATGTCATCGAGCTACCGAGAACTTAAAAGTCTTACATTGAAGAAATCTGTTTTAACCCACCCCAAGGATCTACGAACTATTTGAATCAACTACAATGATTCCAACGTTTATTCTAAGAATAGACCTACGATCAAGTTATCACCACCCCCCCCCCCCCCCGGCCCGCTTCGGTACGTGAATATTATATTCCAAAAATTTCATATCTGAAACTCGATAAGGAACATTAACGAGTTCCTAGTTCTAATTTTGGTTAGATGAATGCACCGCGGTATTTTATGGATCTCCATAGAATCGGGTGTGCCAGCCATACTTGTAAAAGTTTATGATTGTCTATATTGGACATTTCCTCATCAATCAAGGAACAAGAAGATCCATGAAGGGAACATTTTAAGGCAATTAGAATTTGCTTAAGAAAGAGTGAGATTGGTATGGTAAATTCTCTAAATGTGAATTTTGGATTCCCAAGGTACAATTTCTCAGCCACGTGATTGATAGTTAAGGCATTCACGTAGATCCCGCCAAGATCGAATCCATAAAAGATTGGGCATCTCCTAAAACACCAATGGAGATTCATCAATTTTTAGGTCTTGCTGGGTACTACCGAAGATTCATCGAAGGATTTTCGAAGATCGCCAAGTCAATGACCAAGCTTACTCAGAAAGGAGTTAAGTTTGATTGGGGTGACAAGGAGGAAGCCGCCTTCTAGTTAATAAAGTAGAAGTTGTGTAGTGCGCCAATTCTGGCTCTACCTGAAGGAAGCGGGGATTTTGTGGTCTATTGCGATGCTTCGCATAAGGGATTGGGTGATGTATTAATGCAAAGGGAGAAAGTAATTGCTTATGCATCACAGCTATTCAAAATTCATGAGAAAAACTATACGACTCATGATTTGGAACTTGGATCGGTAGTGTTTGCTCTAAAAATATAGAGATACTATTTGTACGGAACCAAGTGTACGGTGTTCACAGATCACAAGAGTTTATAACACATTCTTGATCAAAAGGAGCTGAACATGAGGCAACGTCGATGTGAAAGAGTTGTCATAGGGCAAATTATGAATTGTGAAATACGTTACCACCCTGGGAAAGCAAATGTAGTGGCCGATGCCTTAATCCGTAAAGAACGAAATAAGCCATTACGGGTTTGAGCCTTAGTCATGACTATTAGTTTGAGTCTCCCCAAACAAATTATAAAAGCTCAAATAGAGGTATAAAAACCAGAGAATCTAAAAAATGAAGACGTAGGAGGTATGATCAGGAAGGATATACCGAAAGAGAAGTTGGAAACCCGCGCAGACGGAACCCTATGCTTAAATAGCAAGAGTTGGTTACCCTGTTATGGCGATCTAAGGACTGTGATCATGCATGAGTCCCACAAGATGTATTAGGACATGAAGAAGCTATATTGGTGGCCTAATATAAAGGCCGACATGGCCACCTATGTTAGCAAATGTTTGACATATGCTAAGGTCAAGGCTGAACATCAAAGGCCATCAGGTTTATTGGACCAACCTGAGATACCTCAATGAAAGTGGGATAATATCACTATGGATTTTGTCACGAAGCTTCCTAATTCGTCACAAGGTATTGACACCATTTAGGTAATTGTTGACCGACTTACTAAATCCGCAATCTTCATACCAATGAGGGAAACTGATCCTATGGAAAGATTGGCAAGAATGTACCTGAAAAAGGAAAAGGTTATAGGGAAAGGAGGTAAGTCACGAGCATTGAAATACATGTCTCAATCATTTATGATCGTGACCTGAAGTTTGCATCAAATTTTTGGAGGTCAATTCAGAAGGCATTGGGTACGAATTTGGATATGAGTGCTGCATACCATCCACAAACTGACGGACAAAGTAAGAGGACTATTCAAACTCTCAAGGATATGTTGCGTGCTTATGTGATCGACATTGAAATAGGTTTTGGTTTACCATTGCCATTAGTTGAGTTTTCATATAACAATAGTTATCACGCTAGCATCAAGGCTGCACCGTTTGAAGCACTTTATGATCGAAAGTGTCGTTCACCTGAGATAGTTCAAGAGACAACCAAGAAAATCATTCAGATCAAGCAAAGAATTCAAGCCGCTCATGATCGACAAAAGAGTTACGTCGATTTAAAGCGTAAGTGTATGTAATTTTAAGTTGGAGATAGAGTTATGCTTAAAATTTCGCCTTGTAAAGGAGTAGTACGTTTTGGCAAACGGGGGAAGCTAAACCCCAGATATGTTGGACCTTTTAAAGTGTTGGAAAAGGTTAAAGCCGTTGCTTACAAGCTTGAACTTCCTCAAGAACTGAGCAGGGTTCACAATACGTTTCATGTATCCAACTTAAAGAAGTGCTATGCCGATTAACCATTAGCAGTTCCATTGGATGGACTCCATATTGATGACAAGCTTCATTTTGTCGAAGAACCAATAGAAATCATAGATCGTAAAGTTAAACGATTGAAACAAATCCGTATCCTAATTGTCAAGGTTCGATGGAACTCTAGGAGAGTTCCTGAGTTCACATGGAAACATGAAGATCAATTCCGAAAGAAGTATCCGCATCTCTTCACAAAGACCGCACCATCATCAAGTGTCCGGTCTTAAGCCTTGAGGACAAGGCTCATTTAATGGGGGAAGACTGTAACAATCCGTATTTTAGCTCATTGTACGACGTCATTTAATTCACTATTTATTTTTAGTCTTGTATGCGTTTGCTTTTAATCTTAATCGTTAAGTTAAATCGCGTAAGCTAAAAATTATCATTCAACGTAAACGGGCATCAAACAATTAAATGTTTACGTCAAGAAAGTGTTAGATAATTATTTAGAGGATAATTATTAACTTTGCATATTTTATTTATATTGGTTACGTAAAGTGTTTACGTTTCGCGATAAAATACGTTTAGGCATTCACGAAACCACCAAAACTTTTCTACGCTTCAACAAATACCCATTATTATACCCAATACTCAAAGTTTTTATAAAACTTCACCCATGGTACCATATTGGCCGAATTCAACATAAGAGAAACCAACTAGGACATACACTTTACAAGTTATGACTTCAAGTAATGAAAGTATTTATCAATAAAAGATCAAAGATATTTCTAGTCCTATCCCCCTAATTTCGGATGGAAAGTGATCCCAAGGGGACCAAGAGCACACAAACTACTAACTAGTACCTTGTACAACATGAAGCTCATTAAAACTAAGTAGCATGACTAGTAAAATGACCAAAGACTTTCCTTAAAACCCTCATCTTGTCTTAGACTTTCTATAAGCAATATTGACTAGTCCTAGTAGTATATATAAGGCTTATACTAGAAGAGAAAACACATACACTCTTTCCTTAAGCAAAACAACACAAAATCTCTTTTGTTTCCTTCTCCCTAGCCACGGCCAAACACAAACACCTATATACAATCCATAAAATTTTATTTATCACATATACAAGTGATCTAACATCATATCTAAGGTATTACAAGAAGGTTTGAAGGCTTGGTTTACCATTTACAAGGGTTAATCAAGAAAGGTTTAGGATTAGGGTTTCATTGGATTTAGGGTTTTCTAAGTATTGGAAGATTGGGTTTAATATCTAAACTAGGGTTTAGATCTTGTTTTTCATCATCCTACTTCATATTAAGGTTATCTAAAAACCCTACACTCTTTATATTTGTGATTTCACGTGTATATTATGTTTATATAGTGAATCACCATCTAGGAATATTATTAACATGTAAAATAGATTTTTACATTTGTTCATGGTTTGATAAACTTTGTCACATGTTATATTAATGACAAGAACATGTTATAATGGAAGTATAAGCTTTATACAAGTATGGTTTAGTTTATAAAAAATATATATAAACTAGTT
>BQNB010158601.1:0-15013 GCA_026074375.1 Tanacetum coccineum
ACCCAACATATAAGCTCATATAAGAAAAAAAACAAACTATTAAACATGAGACCGAAAAAATCAACCCGCACAAAATACAATAAAAAAAATGCCCTGCAGCAACGCGTGGTCGTCATTTAAGGCACATGTGATCCCATAAAATTATATTAAAAAAACTCGTATAGCAAAAAAAAACAAATCTTTAAACATGAGGCCCAACACATAAGCCCATATAAGAAGAAAAAAAACTATTAAACATGAGACCAAAAAAATAAACCCGCACAAAATACAAAATACAAAATACAAAAAAAACACCCTGCAATAACGCCCCGCAGCAATGTGCGGGTAATTAAGTAATTATATTTGACAAGGACACGTGACAAATGATTGCTCAAATTTATGTTACCTTAAAATGGAGGGACTGGAAATGAAATTGAAGTGGACTTGGACTTTGCCTTTACTCTTTCTAACGCAACTGGAAATTCCATTTTGATCGCATTCAATCATTCATTTCGAAGACTTCCATTTTGATCGTCCTATTGTAAGTCATCTCTATGTATAACGAAGCAAATCTTATAACTCTTTTTTCTATGTATGCATGCTAACCATACTCCATTTTAACTAGTGTAGTTATCATTTCAATACATTAAAAGTTATTATTTGATCAAAATATCCTTATTTTTATAA
Organism: Tanacetum coccineum; assembly: GCA_026074375.1. Taxonomy (NCBI): domain Eukaryota; kingdom Viridiplantae; phylum Streptophyta; class Magnoliopsida; order Asterales; family Asteraceae; genus Tanacetum; species Tanacetum coccineum. The sequence goes on from BQNB010158601.1 coordinate 667, forward strand.
CGAAGCAAATTTTTTTTTATGTCAAATGTTTGGGTCATGGTCGGTGGTTATGCGTAAGTTGGGTTTTGTCCTTCGATTGTTGGGCTATCATATTTGTTATTTTAATACCATTAAAGGTAGGATTGTTGTAGTTTTGAGGATCGTGATAGTTTTAGGGTCATTCGGTCGAAGTTATCATTTGTTAGACCAGATTTTTACATTAGTCTGAGCAATAGAAAATTGTATTATCAAGATTGAATTGCAAAATCATACATTTTGTTTTTGAAATGCAATCCTTACAGGCTTTTTTAATATTAAGTTAGATAAAATTGTCCAACACGTACATATAAGCAACTAGCATGTAAGTCCTGTCTACACGTTACGTGGTATAACAAATAAGCACTCACATGTTTGATTCTACTTAGTCATTAACACGTGCATATAAGCAACTAGCATGTAAGTCCTGTCTACACGTTACGTGGTATAACAAATAAGCACTCACATGTTTGATTCTACTTAGTCATTAACACGTGCATATAAGCAACTAGCATGTAAGTCCTGTCTACACGTTACGTGGTATAACAAATAAGCACTCACATGTTTGATTCTACTTAGTCATTAACACGTGCATACAAGCAAACTTAGCATGTAAAGTCCTGTCTAACGTTACGTGGTTAACAATAGCACTCACATGGTTTGATTCTACTTAGGTCATTATACACGTGCATATAGCAATAGCATGTAGTTCCTGTCTACAGTTAGTGGTATAACATAATAAGCACCTATTTTACATGTTTGATTTCTAACTTAGTCATTAACACGTGCATACATCGGCAACTAGCATGTAAGTCCATGTCTACACGTGACGTGGTATAACAAAAAAAGCATCAATGTTTGATTCTACTTAGTCATTTAACACGTGGCATATAAGCAACTAGATGTAAGTCCTGTGTATACAAGTTGTGGTATAACAAAATAGCACTTCAATGTTTTTTCTGTTAGTCATGGATTTATGGTACTATTACTGACTCAGGTGTTTCACTCTCATTGTTTTTTCTCCTTTCTGAAATATTTTAATTGTGAAAAGCTTGATCTCAGTATTGATATGGCTACTACGTCCATTCCATCATCGTGGAAATATGATGTTTTTTAAGTTTTAGAGGTGATGATCTACGCTAATACTTCATGGATATATGTTCAATGATTTCAACCAAAAGGATTTATGCTTTTAGAGACGGCAAACAAATTGCCAAAAGGAGAATAGATATCTCTCATCTCTCCAAAGCAATTGGAAGAATCGAGGTTTTTGATTGTTATCTTCTCTAAAAATTATGCTTCTTCATCATGGTGTTTGAAAGAACTTGTCAAAATACTCCAGTGCAAGAAAATGGGAAAGCCTAAACACGAGGTTCAAATTATCTTTTATGATGTTAAACCTGACGTTGTGAGGAAACAAACTGAGAGCTATGCCGACGCGTTTGCCAAACATCAAGTTTCAAATAGACCAGAGGTCGACAACTGGAAGGAAGCTTTATCCATGGCGGCTAACTTATCTGGATGAGATCTACAGGACTTAGCCAAAATGGGAAATTTTCTCTTCGTTTTTGTGTAATTAGTCTTGTAGCTCTACTAAAGCTTAACACAAAGTCGTTTCTCTTACTTATTGTGTCTTTGTGGTAAGCAGGTATGAGTACAAGTTCATCGATCGCATCTCCAAAGACATACTCAAAAAATTATGTGACGGACCCTTGCACGTTGGTGAAAACCTGGTTGGCATAGATTTCCATTTTGACAAATTAAATTTGTCACGCTTCGTTGGTTCAGATAAGGTTAACATGATTGGAATATGTGGTATAAGCGTAATAGGAAAGACGACCCTTGCCAAAGCTATTTATAACTTGATGTATGTCCACTTTGAAGGAAGTTGCTTTTGTGAAGATGTCAAAGAAGTCACAAAACGACAAGGCTTGATTCAAGTCCAACTGCATATGATTGGAAAGATCATGAAAACAGAAGATGTGAATATATCAGGTGTTGGTGAAGGAATTATGGTTATAAAGCAAAGGATGGCGTGTAAGCCAATCCTGCTTGTTTTGGATGATGTTGATCATCGGGATCAGTTAAAGGTGCTAGCAGGTTCAGCTAGTTGGTTTTGCCCAGGAAGTTTGATTATATTCACAGATAAAGATAAACAGTTGTTACGCTCTCATAGAGTAGATGAAATCCATGACATGAAATTTTTAGATGAGGATCGATCTCTTCAGCTCTTCAGTTTGTATGCCTTTGAGGAAAAACATCCTTCTACAGGATTCCAAGAACTTGCTGAGAAAGCTGTGAAATATGTGCAAGGTCACCCTCTGGCCCTCATAATTTTGGGTTGTTTTTTGTACAGTAAAACTGTGAGTGAGTGGGTTAGTGAATTGGAAAGGCTTAGAGAACATCCTAATGAAGAAATACATCGAGTTCTCCGTTTAAGTTATGATGGGCTAAACCTTCAGCAGCAAAATATCTTACTTGATATCGCATGTTTATTCATTGGAGAAAAGAGTGATTTTGTAGCAAACATACTAGACAGCTGTAACTTTTTTGCAGATACAAATATGGGAGTTCTAGTTGATAAGTTATTAATCATGATCTCTAGCAATATGTCACTTCAAATGCATGACTTGATTCAAGGAATGGCAAGGGAAATCATTCATGAAGAACTCTATATGACTGGAGGGATAAACAGAGGGAGATTTGGAGATTCATCTGAAGTTTACAATGTATTGAGTTGAAAAGAGGTAATTAGTGGTATTATGATTTCTTTGTCTCTACATTAATACATTAATTGTATTAGCAACACTATCCATGAAGCTACATGTTCTTTTCTTTTTAGGTGGAAATAATCAAGTAGTTGAAGTTTTCTATGTCCTTTCGTTCAGAGAAATTTAGTCAAAAGGTTCTCATAGAATGATGCTAATGATTTTGCACATATGGAAAAATAAAAAAGTTCGCGGATCCTGTGATCTTGACAAATCCTATCATGAGAGTAAGTTGGGGGAAGAAACAGTTAAAGGAGAAGAAAAGGAATGAAGAAGAAGGAAACTTGAGATGGACGACATGGCACATGGTGTGATCTTCTCAGGATAATTTGTATTATCTGTCCAATGAGTAAGCTGTTTTATTGGCATGCGGATTCCCTTTTAGTACATTACCTTCAGACTTTCTATCCAGAAAACCATTGGTGGACCCATTTGACCTGGGGGCTGTCAGCAACTGGTATTATGGGGGGGTCAATCAACACCAGTCTCCTGGATGGGATTTCCTTGTACAAATATGTTTTCCTATTTTGTGATCGAGGTGTTTGAACTGAGTCTAGTGCAGCGTTTGCGGAATGGATTTGTGAATCGCCGGGGATTGGATACCTAAACTTGTTATGTTTTGGTTTGGAATGAGCTATTTCCATCCGTCGGTGTTTTCTGTGTGTGTGAAATTGATTCGTATACCGAGAACTTATCTTTTCTTTTTCCTATCGATGCTCAGTGTTGCTTTAGTTCGATAGGTTGAAAGTAATGGAATGCTGTTGGTACTGTTTTGTTTTTGGTACTAACAACCACCCTGAAGGCGATGCTGTGGACTAAGCGCGATGAGTAAGTTGGCGTGGTTGGGGGGGGGTGGGGGGGGTGGGGGGGTTGGGGCAGTGGGGTGTTGGTGGGGCGTTTAGACGGGTTGCACTCAGTGTGGAATGGAATACGCATGAGGCGGTATTGGGGATACTTGTTCTAAATAACATTCAATAACTATACCTTTATTAAACAATCTAGACGAAGATTGCAAATCAAACGCTTCCAGATTTCTCATGTTTAGAGTGGAAATGGATGCTCTTCATGTTTTGAATCTAACGAGGTGCCTAAAAGTCGACCAACTCCCTGAAGCATTGGGTCGGATCAAAAGCTTAACAGAGCTTCATGTTGACAAAACTGCCATTACAGAACTTCCTTCTTTTGTATCCTCTCTAACAAACCTTGAATCGTTGTCATTCGGTGGCCAAAGGATGATTCAACCTAGATGGGTGGACTTTTAGGTTACTAAGTAAACAACAACATCCCCAAAGAGCAGTTTCATTGGCAGGTTTACATATGTTAAAGTCTTTGAAATTCAGCAACTGCAATTTAGAACAAGTGCCTGAGAGCATTGGAGGCTTATCATGTCTAGAGGATCTATTTTTAACAGGGAACAATTTTACTAGCTTGCCTGGAAGTTTGAGTCAACTTTCTCATCTTGAAAGATTTTATGTTGATGGTTGCAAGAAGCTAGAAGTGTTGCCCGAACTTCCACCTAGTGTATGGAGTATTAATGCATCTGATTGCACCTCCCTAAGAGAAGTGATGGGATCATCTAAAGACCCATTCAGGTATAGGAACAAAAATTTCAAAAATTGTCCAAAGTTGTTTAAAAATGTTACCATTGATAGCGAGGGGTGTATATCAAAGACTCAGTGTCTTGACACATCTATAACTTCCCAAAGCTTCATTCAAGTATTTGGGTTTCCAGACTAAAAACAGATGTGAATTCTTCCGTTCGCCAGGAAGTGCCTTTGATCTTTTAAAGTACAGAAAATCATGTAAGGTTTGGATTACCATCACATTGGTGTAGCAGTAAGTTTAGGGGATTTGGAACGTGTGTTGTTTTTAAGAGGAAAAAGCCTTGCAAACTTAAAGGATACTCTGTAAAGAACATTGAGGGAGCTTCTTCGATCATAGAACGTGTAGTGTTTGTGGATGGATTATTGATTCATCATGAACATTATCATAGGAGGTTAGGCTAGGTCTGTTTGGAGGTGTGTGTTCCCAGGAAAGTGATGCCTTGTCCTCTTTGCTCCTTGATCCACCCAATGAGGATGTAGCTATTGGTTGGTGTTAGGGGCAAATGATGAGGAAATGTAGCTTTTCCTAGTATAGCCCTTCAAACAGTGTGAATGGGTGGCTATACCTCTCTTGATGAGGCCAGCTCTATGCTGGAAATGTAATCAAGGAGGTATGGTCTTGGTGCTTAAAGGTGATTGAAAATCTTGTTTCTGATAGCTGCATTGCTGAGGAAAGTAGATAAATCTGGTTACTTTGTCCTCAGTCTTTGTTGTGCTATCTTGTCTTGTCTGATATTGAGGTTGTTAGATCAGAGTTCTTTGCTTGTCAGAGATGCTTCTATAGTTTGTTGTATTCAGTTTTTTTGTTTAGATTTGAGGAAAAGGATTTAGGCATGTCTAAATCTTTTGCATCTATTTGTAATTTGTTCATGGTTTATTAATGAAAAGTTTCACCTTTGCATCAAAAAAAAAACAAAACAAACACATGACAACTTTTTTTTTAAACATAAATCAACCATTTTTTATAGCATATTAATCGAAAATTGAAATTTTAAACTATTAAGATTAACACATTTAGATTAAAATATATTTGGAGCATAACACGTTACTCACTTTTAAGCTCATTATCAGCCGTCTTTCTGAATTTAGTTGCAGAACAAGCATTCACGAGACTTTTGCAGTATAGTTAAGGTTAAGGTAGAATTACAATGACACATTTGCCAATTTTAGAGTATTTGTTCATACAAAATAATTGAACTTACAAGTCCGTACAAGTAGTTTGCCACATTTAAATGGCAGATTATTTGAAACTGAGGGACTGGAAGTGAAATTAAAGTTGAAATGAAGTCAACTCACTTGCCTCTACTCTTTTTAACTTCAATTCATTTGATCATCCATTTTTATTGCATTCATTCACCTATCTAGACTCCCAAAATTGTAAGTCATTTTGATTGCATATTCTTTTATTGTTTCATGTTTGTATGTGCTCATCGTATAACTCGCGGTTCCATGTTATATGCTAACTATACTTCCTATTTTTTTAGTCTTGCTATCATTTCAAAATATTAAAATCGTTGTAGTTTTAGATTTGTGTGGCTGGAATTATCCAAGTGAGTAAGGTGTGTCTTTTGTGTTCTGAGGAAGTAAAGAGTATCTTTTTGTGATAATGAAACTTTGTGCTTTTAGTTTTAAGTAAGATTAGCCTCCTTTTTTTTATCACTTAAAACAGAATAAACGAATTGTTTGGATGTTGGATGTTGGATGTTGCATTTTGCATGTTACAAACTGAGTCCCTTCTCTTATATGCACATTTATTCTTTATTTCTAATATATAAGAAACTGAATATTAATGTTGTTTGGAGTTGCACATTTATACATGGTATAACACAAAAGCACTGCCATGTTTTATGCTACTTAGTCATGGATTCAGTGTTGCATCTGTTTTTTTTTTCTTCTGAAAATCTTTACTGTGAACACAGCTCAATCTCAATATTGATTATTGATAATGGCTACTGCGTCCATTCCTCATCGGTGGAAATATGACGTCTTTGTAAGTTTTAAAGGGGAAGATATCCATAGAGGCTTCATTGATCATCTATTTAATGATTTCAAGCAGAAAGGAATTCATGCTTTTAGAGATGGTAGAGAATTGCCAAATGGAGAAGAGATATTTCCTCATCTCTACAATGCCATTGAAGAATCCAGGTTTTTGATAGTTATCTTCTCCAAAAGGCATGCTACTTCATCATGGTGTTTGAAGGAACTTGTCAAAATACTTGCGTGCAAGCAAAATCCCAAATATGAAGTTCGGATTATCTTTTATGACGTCAAGCATGATGTGGTGAGGAAACAAAAAGGAAGTTATGCAGAAGCGTTCCGTGACCACGAAGATTCAAATAGTGCAGAGGTCAGTAAATGGAAAGAAGCTTTATCCAACGACATGACAAATGGGTAATTTTCTTTATGTTTTCTTACAAACATTACTAAAGCTTAACACTGTTTAGTTTTTATTTTTCTTCTCATGGTTAATAGGTATGAGTCCAAGTTCATTGATTGCATCTCCAAAGACATCCTCGTAAAGTTATGTGACTGACACTTGCATGTTAGTGAAAACCTTGTTGGCATAGATTTTCATTTTGACAAATTAAACTTGTCTCGCTTTGTTGGGTCAGATAAGGTTAACATGATTGGAATATGTGGTATAAGCGGAAAAGGAAAGACGACCCTTGCCAAGGCTATATATAACTTAATGTATATTCACTTTGAGGGAGGTTGCTTTTGTGAAGATGTCAGAAAACAGCAAGACCTAACTCAAGTCCAAATGCAGCTTATTGATGACATCATGAAAACAAGAGAGCTGAAGATATCGGTCAAGGGATTATGGTGATAAAGAAAATGATGCCATCCAAGCCGATCCTGCTTGTTTTGGATGACGTGGATCATCGGGATCAGTTAGAGGCGCTAGCGGGTTCAGCTAGTTGGTTTTTTCTAGGAAGTTTGATTATATTCACAGGTAAAGATAAACAATTGCTACGATCTCATAGAGTAGATGAAATCCATGACATGAAATTTTTAGATGAGGATCGATCTCTTCAGCTCTTCAGTTTGTATGCCTTTGAGGAAAAACATCCTTCTACAGGCTTCCAAGAACTTGCTGAGAAAGTTGTGAAATATGTGCAAGGTCACCCTCTGGCTAGGGATGGCAAAAGCACCCGAAACCGATGGGGAAAACCGAAACCCGAACCGTTTGTGTCGGGTTCGGGGACGGGTTGGCGGGTTTGGATACCGGTTCGGGTAGAAATATTCTTTTTTTCTCGGGTACGGGTTCGGTTGCGGGTTCTGGTAAAACCCGCCCCATTTACTCGTATCCGTACCCGTACCCGTTTACCCGAATCCGTACCCGCTTTTATTACCATTTTTATATAAGGCCAATTTGGGCTCCTAGCCTTGTACAAAATATTTGACTACTTGTATTCTAAAAGTAATTTTTATCAACCATATCTTGGTAATTACAAATAATTAGTCACGCCCTCTTCAATTTTCATATCAGTTCTTTCATCTTCAGAGTTTATGTCTCAAGATTATTTTTTTATCTATTTTATTTTATCTGCATTAATTGTTTGTTTATTTAATCATTTAATTATCTATTGAACTTGTATACATAATTATTTAACTGGAAATTATTACAATAGTAATGAGAGTGTAACTGTGTATTGATCATTTGATTATTTTCGCACTTCATACTTAGGCATATTTTTACACTATCCATGAACGAAATCAAATTTTTCTTACATTGTTCATGTCCAACACATATTCAATTGCGGATAACCGAAACCCGCGGGTAAACCCGAAAAACCGATGGATAATACTAATCGGGTACCCATCGGGTATTGGGGCGGATACGGGTTTGGAAATTATAAACAGGTGCGGGTACGTGTTCAATAAAACCCGACCCAAACCCGACCCGTTGCCATCCCTACCTCTGGCTCTCATAGTTTTGGGTTGTTTTTTGCACAGTAAAACTGTGAGTGAGTGGGTTAGTGAACTAGAAAGGCTTAGAGGACATCCTAATGAAGAAATACATCGAGTTCTCCGTTTAAGTTATGATGGGCTAAACCTCCAGCAGCAAAATATCTTACTTGATATCGCATGTTTATTCATTGGAGAAAAGAGTGATTTCGTAGCAAGCATACTAAATGGCTGTAACTTTTTTGCTGAAACAAATATGAGAGTTGTAGTTGATAAGTCATTAATCACGATCTCTAGCAATATGTCACTTCAAATGCATGACTTGATTCAAGCAATGGCAAAGGAAATCATTCATGAAGAATCTATCATGACCGGGAAACAGAGGAAATTGTGGAATTCATCTTTAGTTTACAATGTATTGAGTGAAAAGAAGGTAAGTAGTGGCATATGATTATTTTCCTTTATATTAATATAAAAGTATAAGCAATTGTATATGTCACTGTTTTTAATTTAGGTTACATATTTTTGTTCTTCGAGGTGGCAAGAACTGAAGCAGTTGAAGTTCTAGTACTTCCGTTAGAGAATTTTAGTCAAAAGATTCACATAGATGCTAATGATTTTGCACATATGAAAAAGTTGCAGATCCTGAAAATCTATCAAGAGGAAAGCGTATCTCAGCAAAACCTTGAATTGAAAGGCCACAATGTGATCTTCTCAGGAAATTTGTATTATTTGTCCAATGAGCTAAGCTTGTTTTATTGGCATGGATGCCCTTTCAAGTACTTGCCTTCAGATTTCTATCCAGAAAACATCGTGGCCATTGACCTGTCTTGCAGCAACATAAAACATTTTTGGACGAAACCTAAGGTATTTCCTTGTACACACACATGTTTTCCTGTTTGATCCTAATTATCTGAGAACTTATCTTTTTTTATTTCCTTGTACAATACCAAAGGTAGTTACATGTTCATACATGTGCTCGCGTTTGACGCCTAGAGATATTAGAACTAATCTTTTTTCTATTGATATCAGTGTTTAAGAAGGTTGAAAGTAATGAAGCTAAGGTACTGTTGTAACCTAACAACCACCCCTGACTTCTCAGATATTACAAATCTTGAAGAGCTAAGTCTTGAAGGTTGTGTGAATTTGGTTAGCGTTCATCCCTCAATTGGAATGCTCAAGAGGCTTGTTGTGTTAAATCTAAGAGACTGCAAACGACTTCGGAATCTTCCAAGTAGATTGGAAATGGATGCTTTTCAAGATTTGAACCTCTCGGGGTGCTTAAATGTCTTTAGATGGTGGACTTCAATAACTACTCCTTTTGGTTTACTAAGTAAACAACAACATCCACAAATATCAGTTTCATTGGCAGGTTTACCTATGTTAACGTCTCTGAATTTCAGCTACTGCAATTTGTTACAAGTGCCTGACAGCATTGGAGGCTTATCATGTCTAAAGAAACTAGACTTAAAAGGGAACAATTTTACTAGCTTGCCTGGAAGTTTGAGTCAAATTTCATATCTTCAAACACTTGATGTTGATGGTTGCAAGAAGTTGGAAGTGTTGCCCGAACTTCCACCTAGTGTATGGAATGTTTATGCATCTGATTGCACCTCCTTAAGAGAAGTGTCGGGATCATCCAAAGACCCATTCAGAAATAGGTACAATAATTTCAAAAATTGTCCAAAGCTATTTAAGAATGTTACCGTTCTTAGCGAGGGGTCTATATCGAAGTCTCGGTGTCTTGACTCGTCTATAACTTCCCAAGGCTTTATTCACCAGCTTTCTGCTTTCCTTGGGTATATGGGTGTCGGGACTAACAACAGATCTGAATTCTTCTTGCAAGACAATATCTATTCTAATTTAGATATAGTATATCATGGGAATAGCATTCCAGAGTGGTTTACAAATAAAAGTACGGAACATCTAGTAAAGGTTGAATTAGCATCAGATTTGTGTTATGATAAGTTTAGGGGATATGCAACTTGTGTTGTTTTCAAGTGCAAAAAGCCTTTAAACACAGTTGAAGGGTATTCTCTAAAGAACTTTGATGGAGCTTCTCTGAAACCACAAGATTTCTTTCCGCATGTCATTGAGGAATTTTTGAAGAAAGAGGTGATAGGAATCCACGGTTCATATATAATATAGTTGAATTATACGAGGGTCAAGACATGGGCATGGAAGGAAGCAAAGAATTTTGTAACATTTAGTTTCTTTGAAGAGAATAATGAAGATATTGAGGTGAAGGAGTGTGGAGTAAGACTAATTTATGATGAAGACATACAACAAGAAGCAGATTTAAGTATGCTCCAAGGCCTCCCAACTCCAACACAACATGGTGGGGTGTTATGCCTTTATGGTGGGGTGAGCGGTTATTTATCGTGGTCGTGGTAGTCCGGTTCAAGACCTTTATTTAATCCATCCATAAGACTTTGGTTTATAATAAGCTTTTTATGTAGCACACACCAGGTGTGGTGTTTGTTAGTTGAAATGTGTATGAGAAGAACTGGCAAACTATATTGCAAACATGGTTTTCGTTTACTTGTATCTCCCATCTCCTCGTTGCTTTGGGAATAACATCTTTTGAGAAACCAAAAGTGTTTTTTTCTGCATTTCTTTGATATTTTTGTTTGGGTTAGGTGCTTGTTAGTTTGTTTGCATGGTTGCCTCTTTGTTGTATATCTGATATCCTTTTAGTGGTTTCCTTCCTCGGATCCACTGTTCTATTGTTAATATATCAAAGCAAATAGGTGATAAATATCAAGATTTTAATGTGTTACATCATCACCACACCGTTCTACTCCTTTGAACACCAATCATATGATGCTGTCACACACACACTACCGTGTATATTATGCTTTGAATCGGCTTGGGCTGAACATTTATGGGAGTTGTTTGGTGCCGACGATGACCCGTCTTCACCTTAAATTGCCACCTCCGGCGTGAATGTCTGGCAAGACCACATCTGGTCACCATCTTCAATTTTTTTTCTTCAAATGTAAGGTTTTATGTTAATCTTGATTTCAAATTTATCTTTTTCTCTTTCACCGATATCTTCTCCTGCGCTACATCATCGGTTGAACAATGCCACTACATCATCGCAACCTTGTCGATTCATATAAAGGTTGAATTAGCGCTTCTTATACTTCTTACAAGACTCGTGACTTCTCTGTTTGATCGTGACTTTCTGTTTGATCCCCCATCCAGTGTGTCAATTATAGATCTATTTTCTTTCTAATAGTTAAAACATGGTACTAGTTCCTAGGTTGCACGGGGACGGAAACGGGGACCGGAACAGGAACGGGCACGGGTACCGGGAAACGACAACATCCTAAAATTCAAGAAACGGGTACGCCGGGGAAACGTCTATGTTTTTTATAATATTTTAGTATATGGCAAATTGTCATCTAAAAAATATTACAAAACATTCAAAAATCCAAACAAATATTACTCAAAATAAAACAATCTTTCCATGGAACTAAATGTCATGTCATGGATATTTAATACGTAGGTTTTTGAGTGACCTTGGCCGGTAACTAAGCCTATAAAAGTTTAGATAGTAAACAGTATAAAAGATCAGTGGGAGAAATAACATGAAAGAGAACTTGTCAATTTATTGTTTTGCCTTTCCTCGCTCAATAAAATGCCAAAAGCTTAAACCTTTTCATACAATTTAACTGACAAGGCTTACAAGCAATATATAGAATTATTAGATCATACAATTGTAAGTTTTTAATGATAGTAAAGCAATCAATATTAGTATTTTACTCACCTGATAAGATTTCATAAATTTCACGATAAAGAATTGAAGATTGTCGACTAGAGAATGAGTTTACAAGTTCTGGAGGGTTTGACAAGATGAAGAGCCGTGAATTATGATTTCTGGAGGGTTTTAAGTACGTAGATTAATTAAAATAATAGACTTTTAGTTAATGGGTCATAGGAAACGTGGGTTTTGGGCCGGAAACGTTTCCCCAAAAGTTTCTTAAATAAGGATCCACGTACCATAATTGTGGAAACATTTCTCCTTTTCCTGGGGACGTTTCCCCGGCGTTTCCTCGCATTTCTCCGTGTTTCGGATAAGTCATACGGCATCCCAGCGGAGTTTCGGTGCATTCTAGACTAGTTCTATAAATAGAGAAAAACACATACTAAAAATCATAAGATATATAAATCAAAGTTTTAAACACATTTGGGAATGTCAAAACAAAACACGAGTATCTTTTATAACGATTTATCTGTAGATATGCATATATATCAATTAAAACTTTAAATTTATATTACTCTTGGAATGAAACAAAATGATAATTTTACATCTTGTTATATGTTTGAGCTTGAAAGTGATTAATTAACTTTCATGCATGCAAGTTCACTACAATTGTTAATTTAGCTTTTTTATTTTAAAAACTTCGTTTGTGTCATAAAACTGTGCTATAAGCCTTAATCAAGTGATCCAAAGTTAAAATTTCTTACTAGTGCAAAAATAGACATGTAACTGAACAAAATATCATTCGGATAAGTTTATTTAACAATATATGTTTCTGTTGATTAGTACAAATATAATTCCTTTATAAGCATATCTTTACCATAGCTAGTTAGATGTCAAATAAGGCGAGTAGTTAATTAGAAGAAACTTTAGGAGTAAGTTTACTACTCCGTACTATATATGTACATGACGCATTGTTTCTTTTACTTCATCAGAAAATAAAGAGAATCACTTTCTCATCAAAGCACCATTTTATGAGTTCAAACTTGATCGAAAATCAACTTTAGACTAATAAGGGATTTTGTTCATAAATCTACCGAATATCCATTTACTCGCTTCATCCAATGGATATGGATATGGATGGATAAATAACGTAAATACATGGATATTAACATGGATATAGTATTCCCCCAAGCTGTTTACATGTGATTATTTTTAATTGAAGTTTTAAGCTAACCAAAAAAAACCAAGGGACTAGAAGTGCAAGTTGGACATGTAATGTTGACTTGGAGTCAACCCGGTTGCCTTTACTCTTTGTAACTTCACTTGAGCTACCTGTTGGGTTTTTACAACTATTAACCATTAAAGATCACGAGTACGCAACGGAAAACATAAACACGTATAGAATATGTAATTAACAAAGGAGATCAAGAACGCGTACCTTTTAGCAATTAACGAACACCGTTCTTGAATATACGCTTGTGTATAAATAGAATACCACGCAAACTAATAAAGTTACCAAAGTAGATAACATCTATGGTGTGCATACACTACACGTCACTGAGATACGATAGGATGCTAGTCCTTCCTTAACCAATCAAACAACCGAACACGGTGTTCTTGTTTTATATTAAACCAACGAGCTAAACCTTAAAAGGTATATTCGCATATCGTCAAGATCAAGATGGAAAGAATTAATATTCATGCATATATATAATCTGATATTTATGCATGCGTATATAAGTATTTACATGCATGTGATTCATGCATATAAACTGGTATATGTCAATTTGACATCGTAGGTATTCGAGGTTTTTAATCATGCGTGTATCTATCTTAAGTTATTAATGAACCATTCATTATATAACATACTTAATTGGTCTCCAAGTCATAATACAACACATCCTCAAGTTTACAAGAAACAACACTCGGACCCCTTTTCTTTCTTTCTTGTTCAACTTGTCTCAACCAACACCTCACGGGTTTGGTTTTCGTACTAACAAGTCCTTTACTTGTTAATATCTATTAATTAATTATATCGTCTAACGTTATAATTTAGAGACCGTTTAATATTTCGTGAAGTATATTAATATAATTAATATACTATAAATATATTAATTACATTAATAAACGTATCCTCTGTGTATACGTGTGTGGACATATCCCAACAGCTCCCACTTGGACATGTCACAAATAAATATAACAACATTGGTAAGCGTCTAGCAACATGCCAATGTTCCCAGAAATACCTGAGTGTATTTAAGTATTTACAATCCCTTTGTTTCTGATACCGTGTTAAAAATGGATATGGATCAAAGTCATTCCATTATTTAACGATTTTGTTT